>JAOXYA010494068.1:0-15097 GCA_028565675.1 Sorex palustris | reverse complement strand
CATACAAGTGCAGATGTCATTTCTACTATATATATGTGTATATATATATATATTTTGCATTTTCAGGATATATTCCCAGAAGTGGTATTGCTGGGTCAAGTGGGAGCTCACTGCATCACTGTCATCCTGTTGTTCATCGATTTACTCAAACGGGCACAATAACATCTCCATTTGTCCCATCCCTGAGATTTCAGCAGCCTCTCCTTACTTGTCTTTCCCAACGCTGCCGTATTGGAGGCTCTTTCTGGGTCAGGGGAATGAGAGAGCTCAATTTCTAATTTTTTGAGAAACGTCCATACTATTTTCCTAAAGGGCTGAACCAGTCGGCATTCCCACCAGCAGTGAAGGATAGTCCCTTTCTCCCCACATCCATGCCAACACTGGTTGCTTTTGTTCTTTTGGATGTGGGTCTGGCCCTAATATTTTTAACATTTTATTTTTTAAATTAAAGTACCATGATTTACAAAGTTATTTATATTGTGTTTTAGACATATAATGCTCCAGCCTTGATCCCACCACCAGTGTCAAATTCCCTCCACCTATGTTTTCGGATTCCCTCCCATACCCCCTAACCCAAGCCTGCCCTCTTGACAGGAACCTTTCTAAGTTCAGTTGTTAAAGTTTGGGTCTCATGAATTTCAGAGTTGTTAACTCTGTGATTTGGATATTTAGCTCTACCATTGCTAACACCATCAATTTACCTGTATCTCCTTGACCTCTCTTGCCTGTTGCTACTTAAGTCTCTTTTCCTCCTCCCCTTCACTATATTTCCTTCTTTCTCCTCCTGATACTCTGGGGCTAAAGGTGATCTAGGCACACACACACACACACACACACACACACACTTAAGCCTTTCTATTCCCTACAGCTCATAATGGCTTTCTTCTTCTGTTGGCAGAAGAGCAAAGTCTTTTTTAAGCCTTAGCCTGAAATTATTACCAGTGTATTTACAGGCACTTGCAAGAATTCCTTTCATTATCACAAGCTCCTCTTTCTTCCTTAACAATACCTTAAAGCCTTTTTCTATCCTTTTTTGTTCTCCCCAGCAGCTTAGGGTCTCGCTCCCCAGACTCTCCTTCTTTCCCTCTCCTTGCATGATTAAGATCCATCTCTGTCTTAAATCTGTTGTGAAGTTTTCAGTAGAACTATTTTGGGGCACAATTGTAGTAACGATTCCTTCATTTTTGTCCTGCAGCTCTGCTATTAACGGTACCATCTGCAATTAAGTCCATAAGTTTCTCACTCCTCAGTCCTAGGAAGTTTCTTTCTGATGCTTCAAGTATGCCTAACTTCTCTAAATATTCATCCATTGATTTTTTTCAATTATTTGTGGAATTTCACTTCACTAGGACGAGTTGCAGAAGGACAGATAGCTTTCCATAATGGCTTAATATAATGTTCCTAGTACCTGAACCAGTAGCTACCACACCACAGAGGCTCAGTAAAAAATCTTCAGAATGTGTTAAATATACCAGTCATAATCCTTCATAGTCATATCCCCTATATATGCATTCATGAGGAAAAGTCTAACAAAATTCAGAAAAGCACTCAATGTTGGATGCTCTCAGACAAGACACTTAGCTCCCCTGTGTTTAATTTCCTCATTTGTAAAACTGGATTATAACACTTCAAGATTTTTGGAAAAGTGAGTCAGTCTTAAGCATCTCGAATTGTAATGAAAATAGTATGGTAAAAACTTGCCCCCAGAGCCATCATTATCTATTCTACAAACCTTGAACATATTAGGGGTAGTAGTATGAGAAGAGGAGGTTCTTCCTGCCCCGAAATCCAGGGTAGCATAGCTGTATGCCCAGGCAGTTTCTGGACCCTATTCCTTGTCCTGTGCCTTCAGAGCCTGCCACAGGATCCCTCCCACATCCAGGCAAAGACATTATTACATACATCTCTTATATTAAAGGCAGGAAGGTATGAAATTCCTATTTCCCAGAGAGTAAACAGCCCTAAGTCACAGGTAAGTCAACTCAGTAACTGGCTAACAATTTTCAGAGCATTCTCAACAGCATATTAAGAAAAATAACCTGAACAACAGAAGTAGCAGTCTAGTACAAACAACTCAACAAATCAGTTATCAAGTAACTGGGCATCTAAATTCCACCATTAATACCAACAAAACTTGAAGAGCAATGGAAAACCAAGGATCAGCTACAATCGTATATAGGAACAGAAACCCAGGCAAGTCACCAAGCCCATCAAAACACTTGAGCCTGATTAATGAAACACCAAAAAGACATATAGTAACCAAACTAGAAAAACCAAAGAGAGAGAGAGAGAGAGAGAGAGAGAGAGAGAGAGATGAACTTCTTAAAGCAGCAAGAGAGAAGAAAAGTCTTAAGTGTAAGGCAAATAGCCTAAGAACCCACAACAGATCTCCCAAACATAATGGTAGTCCAGAAAAGAGTCGATTGACATATCAAATTACTGAACAAAAGTGACTTTCAACCTAGAGACTACTACCCAGAAGAGCTCTCATTTACATGGAAGGGGGGAATAAAAATATTCTCAGACAAACAAATAAAGGCAACATTTGTGACAACCAAAGTAACCCTGAATGAGCTCTGAAAAGCTACTTACATAAACCAAATAGCCAACTGTAGAAGTTGCAACTCTACATGGTAAAATGAAAACACATTCTTTTATGTCAATAGTGTCAATGCCAATAGTGTGAATGTCAATGGACTAAACTCTCCCATCAAAAGGCACAAAGTGGTGGGATGGACCAGTAAACAAAATCTAACCATTTGCTGTTTACAGGAAACACATGAAAAGTCACAGAATAGACAGAGGTTAAAGAGTAAAAGGATGGAAAACAATTATGTAAGCTAATGGAAAACAAAAAGAAATTTGGGACAGTCTTGTATCAGACCAAATATATTCAATCTAAGGAAAGTAATGAGAGATATGGATTGACACTTCTTAGTGGTTAAGGGAACAATAGATCAAGAAGTACTAACTTTAATTAACATATACACAAAGCGGTAGGGTCAGCAATGTTTGATAGGCATTTGCTCAGAAAGCTGAAGAAACATACGATTAGAAAAATATGTTTTAGAAAAATATGTATGAGGACTTCAACATGCTGCTTTCCACACTAAATAGATAAAATAGACAGAATGTCAATAAATACATAATGAAGAACAAAGTGAATAACTAAAAGAACTGAGACTAGTGGCTGTATATAGGGCCTTACATCCTCAAAAAAGTCAAGTACAAATTCTTCTCTATTGCACATGGAACATTTTCCAGGATAAATCATATATTGGGGAATAAGACAAACCAACATAAATTCACAAATACAGAAATCTAACCAAGTATCCTATAGATTACAATATCACAGAGATAGAAATTAATCACAAATAGATGTGGAGAAACTCTAACACCTAGAGACTGAAATCAAGGAAGAGGTAAAACTCCTTGAGATTAATAATAATAAAGAAACAAGTTGTCAAAATCTATGAGACATACAGTTGGTCAAAAAGAGAAAAGAACATTATAGTGGTAAAAAAACAGCAAAATTTCAAGGGGAAAATAAAATTGTCTGATTACAACCAAAGAACATAGGGGGAAAATGAAAGATTTTGAGAATTGGGTACTGTTACATGAACCAGTAAGCAATATATGAACTATGTAAAACTGATTTTAAAGGCTATAAAAATTACAGAGGAAAAATTTATTATATTTGCATTTTAGCTAACTGGACAATAAGTAAAAATGATTTCTGCTGCAAAGAGTAGAGACCCAGTTAAAATGGATTTACACAATAAGTCACCTATTATCTCACCTAAGTGGCTACTAAGGAGTAGTTAGGCTCCAGGCATAGTATAATCAGAGTTTCAAAGATCTGTGATGTCCTATGTCACAGATTGTATTATACAAATATGTTATTGTACTCTTGAAAAGGTTGAAAAATGGCAGTTCAATAACATATTCTGATACAACCAAGTCCTAAAGCATTCTCCTCATATTCTCTCTCCATATTTCATTAGGATCCATGAATCTGCTGAAAGAGAAACAGTTTGTTTATTTATTTATTTATTTATTTTGGCTTTTTGGGTCACACCTGGCAGTGCACAGGGGTCACTCCTGGCTCTGCACTTAGGAATTAACCCTGGCGGTGCTTAGGGGATGCTGGGAATCAAACCCAGATTCACCTTGAGAAAGGCAAGTGCCCTTCCCGCTGTGCTATTGCTCCAGCCCCTGAAAGAGAAACAGTTTAGATAAATCATCTGAAATGGAAAGATATAGGAGAATCACCTTATTGGAATGTGCTCTCTCCATAGCTACTCAACAAAGACTGAAAGCATGAATGAGGATTCACTCAATATATCACTTTCACTTTCAAGATTCAGTATAAGTGAGTCACATGAAACCTCCCTGACTGTCCCTCATTTAGACAGTCCCTGACTGTCACCCACACTCACTTAGAAATAACACAGGCCCTTTATTGCCTCTACAGGATACATTCCCAGGAGTGACATTTGCACTTCTGTGTACATTGCTGCACTATTCACAATAACCAAAATATCGAAAAAAACCCAAGTGCCCGAGAACAGATGACTGGTTAAAGAAACTTTGGTATATCTACATGATGGAGTACTATGCAGCTGTTATAAAAGATGAAGTCATGAAATTTACATACAAGTCGTACTACATGGAAAGTATCATGCTAAGTGAAATGAGTCAGAAAGAGAGGGCAGACATAGAAAGATTTCCTTCATCTGGGGAATATAAAGTAACAAAATAGGAGACTAACACTCAAGAATAGCCGAGATAAGTACAAGGTGGTTCATTCCATGGCTTGGAGGCCAGCTGCACATGCTAGGGGAAAAGGCAGCTCAGATAGAGAAGGGAGCACCAAATACAGGGTGTTGGGAGGATCCTTCCAGGATGAGAGATGCATGCTAAAAATAGACTATAGACTGAACATGATTGCCACTCAAATCCTCTTTTGCAAACCACAGCACCCAAAAGGAGAGAGAAAACAAAAGGGAATGCCCTGCCACAGAGGTGGGGTGGGATGGGGGGGATGGGAGCGGGAGAGATACTGGGAGCACTGGAGGTGGAGAATGGGCACTGGTGGAGGGACGGGTACTCAATCATTGTATAACTGAAACCCAAGCACAAAAAATTGTAAGTCTACAACTGTACCACATGGTATTTCACTAATAAAAAAAAGACAAGTCAGATTCATGTTACAACCCTTGGATCTCATGTATCTATGGTGTGTTAAAAGATGAAGGAACAGTTTATTTTTTGGGGTGGGGGACAGGTTGAGGTCATACCTGTGGTGCTCAGGGATTACTCCTGGGTTTGTGCTCAGGGATCATCCCTAGCAGGGATCAAGGGGCTGGAAATGGTGCCAGAGATTGAACCCGGGTCATAGCCATCACAGCCACAAGCAGGCTGCGTACTTGCTCTCCTGTGCTATCTCGGAAGTTCAATTGATTTTATAGAGGCCCCTCCAGCAGGGTTGGGGACCAGGGTCAGCCCGGTGGTTGGCCTTTGTGCTTGGACTCTGTCCTAAGCTCTCCCTGGTCCCTTTATGTAAGGCAGGCAGGTAGATGGGAAGTGGAAGAAAGGAGCACAAAGGAAGAGGGAGTAACACGCTCAAGGGAGAATCTGGAGATGAAGAGAGTCCCAGTACACACCTCAGGAGAGATGCAGGTTGTGGCACATGTGCTCGGACAGGTGGGCACAAGCAACACATGGGTGCAGACAGCAGAGGTGTGCACTTCCTTTGTTCAAGGTGGCATTTATAGGGTTTCTCCAACCTGTCCCCATGTGGGGCATCTACCTAGGTAAGAGTCTGTTGCTAGGGTGGTTGCCAAGGGGATAGAGTTGGGAGTGGTTCATGGGATGGTCTTCTTTGAAATTCCTCTCCTGCCTTTGTTCCTGCTGGAGCTTCTCTCGGAGCAGGTCTCTTGGCACCAGATGAAGTCTTATCAGGCTTTATAGTTCTTGTTTCTGTGAGGTGGGTACTGTTAACCTTAGGGTTAGGTGGTATTACTATTGCCTAGGAATTCCATTGACAAGAGATGTGTGTGTGGGGAGGTGGATATCTACCTGCCTGCCTATACCAGTTCCAAGTCTTCAAATGTATACTTAAAAAGTGTCCTCCGTGACATGGTTTTAGCTACTGAGAGACACAGTTCTGCTTCACAAGAACTGAGCTGAAAATAAGACCCTGTTTGCTGCTGGACAGCGACCGGCTTTGTGTCTGTGGGAGAGGCAGCAGTAATCTATTTCTGGGCTGCACACAGGGCAGAGATGGATGTCCTGGGCCGAGGAGAAACATTTCATTGAGCACTTTATCTTGATTTGGATCTATTAGGTTTTAATCAGGTCACTTTGCTAAATGTTGTGAGGCGCAGATAAGAATTTAATTTGTGAAACAACTGGATTACAGAAAAAGGAGATGGGCAGGGTCCAGGCAAATGATTTGCAAACAGACTCAGTCAGAACTCAAGTGAGGCGGTGGGGAGGTAGCATAGTAAGGGGCGCCCTGAACTGGGGGCGCTAGAAGGGCCCATCTGGGCCATCTCCCCCACCCTGAATGCAGACTCATTATTATTATTATTATTATTATTATTATTAGTTTTGCTTTTTGGGTCACACCTGGTGAATGCACAGGAGTTACTTCTGGCTCTGCACTCAGGAATTATCCCTGGCGGTGCTCAGGGAACCATATGGGATGCTGGGAATTGAACCTGGGTCGGCCTCGTGCAAAGCAAATGCCCTACCCACCAGCCCAGATTCCTTAATTTTATTTTGTTCTTTCGGGCCATCCCCAGCAGTGCTCAGGTCTTACTTCTGACTCTGTGCTCAGGAATCACTCTAGTATATGCTCCGGGGACCCTGTGTGTGCCGGGGATGGAACTGAGGGCAACCACGTGCATGCATGAGTTTTAACCCTGAACTCTGGTTTGAAGACTCTGATTTTTTTTTAAACTAGGAATTAACTATTTCTTTTTCTTTTCTTTTCTTTTCTTTTTTTTTTTGATGGTGGGAATGTGCACTGGTGGAGGGATGGGTGTTTGATCATTGTTCATTGTGTGATTGTAACCTAAACATGAAAGCTTGTAACTTTCTCTTGTTCAATAAAATTAAAAAAAAAAGACCCCAATTCTTAACAAAGATGTTTGGTGCTAAGATAAGGGTGGGTCCAGTCACTATGACTCTATGTCCCCAGAGGACACACTTTCGGAAAACCGCACCCTTGCCATCTGGTATCTGAAATGCTGTCTGAGCCTAGAACCAGCTGCCAGAGACCCATGCGTGGGACTCTCCATTCTGGGGCGCAATCAGCTATGCCTGTTGACTTTCCCCTGCAGGCCCTGGCATCTCCTGGCTGCTTAGGAAGGCTGAAGGGGGCCCTGGCATGCCCCAGCTACTTAGGAAGGCTGAGGGCGGGGGGCTGGCATGCCTGGCTCCTTAGGAAGGTTGAGGGGGACCCTGGCATGACCTGACTGCTTAGGAAGGCTGAGGGAGGCCCTGGCATGCCAGCTAAAGGAGCTACAGATTTTATCCATAGCCAAAGCACTGCTGGCAGAAATGTCAAGCAGATGGCTCTGCATTAAGACTCTGGCTTAGTCTTACTGGAGCTGGCAATGGTCTCTGTAGGGGCTGTGTTTTATAGGTGTCATGTGATGGGGCCCAGATTCAGGGTCTTATGCTTCCCAGGCCTGTGTTCTACCACTTGAGGTGCCAGCTGGTCTTCAATCTTGGCTGTTTTAAGTTTGGGGGCTTGGGGCCACACCTGATGGCTCTCAGGACCTGCTCCTCACTCTGTACTCAAGGGTCTCTTCTGGCAAAACTCAAGGGATCCTTTGTGGTGCTGGGATGTGAACTAGGGTTGTTCACAGGCAAGGCAAGCTCCCTTCCTCCTGTACTATTTTTCTGACCCTTGGCTATTTTTATACTTCTGTGTTTATTTTTCCACACTGACGACAATACCTAATTTTTACAAGGTTTCTTCTGTTTAGTCATATTTTATTATATGGTAATTTTCACAAAGTGTAAAGAATGGTTTTTATTATAATAAAATTATAACCTACTCTTGTAATAAAATATTAATACTTGTTACTATATTATGCATTACAATAGTACTGATAGCAATGCATAATTAAATTGCTTACAACATAAGGTTTAACATCAAGATCTTGTTTTTTTCTAAACTTGCTTGTTTCTTAATTCATATGGGAAAGTTAAGAGGTACAACCCTTCATAGGGTGAAAGAAAAAATGGTTTAACTATTGCTAAATTTCTCTTTTCAGCTGTGGGTCCACTATAGCATGTAAATGCTGCCCATGGTCTAGATGGAATCAGATACATTCAGACCATTGAGTGCAGAATACAAGTTTTGAGTATTCGTTTTCTACCCAAGGTACAGGATTTTCTATCTCTGCCCTAAGTTATATGGATTTGCGTTCAGAGCTGAGTAATCTAGAGACAAGCTGCAATATTTTTTCTCCTGACTTTAATCATTTTAAAGCGTGGGCTTCCTTTCTAGATTTACCTGAGCTTAAAGTCTGCAGAAGAAAGCTGTTTGTGAGATGCAGGGTTTTCCAGAGAAATATAACCAATAAGACAGAAAAATGATAGACATAACTTAGATCCAGGTGATGGAACAGAAACAGAGGTGATTAATAGAGATAAAGAGGATGATCAAGATAAATTCTACAAATAGATACCAAGATAATGGAGTAGTAATAGACAGAGAGGCTAAGAGATAATAACAGAGATGGCTTTAAAAAATAAGATACAGGTAATACTACAGAGATAGAATAGAGAGAGACAAAGGTAATAGAAATGGTGTAGAGATTATAGAGATGGTAGCAGTAATGATGGAGACAGTGTAGTGAAAGAGAGATGACAGAGATAATGATGGAGATGGCATAGAAGCAGAGAGATGACAGAGGCAGAGATAGCAGAGGTAACACAGAAAGATTATTGTGGTAGTATGACAGAGGTTAGCAATAGAGATGACAGAGAGAGTGACAGGGATCGATGTTTTGGAAGATCTTGATAGGGGCCTGCAGGGTGATGGCAGTTGGGAAGCTGCAGGGCATGCTCTGGGGGGAGCCTGAGGAAGTCTACAGTGTGATTCCAACTCTGAGAGTCAGGAAGACAGATGTTTGCGGTCAAGAGAGGAGACTTACCCCCATGGTGGCTGCTTCTGTCTGTCCACCCATGCCTTTTTCTTCCACATAAGCCCCAGGAATGCCTGGTCTCGGCCTATTCTCTCTGTCTCCTGAAAACACATCAGTAGTCTGATACCAACTTTCTAGGCAACTGAGGCATAAAATGACCCATCAGTATTTGCTTTTATTTTTATCCAGGTCATAATCTCTAAAAGAACACAAGCCAGTAGTACTTATCTAAAGCCTAAGCTTTACACTTGACCATTTTTTAAATTGAGGAACTGTGATTTCCAAAGTTGTCTATAGTTGCATTTTAGGCATACAATATTTTAACACCAATTTTACCACAGGTGTCTGCTTCCCTCCCCCAGTGTGCTGAGATTCCCTTCCCACCCCAACCCCCATCCCATCCCCACCTGTCTGTCAACCTGACAGGCACATAAAAAGTTTCAGTGGTTGTAGCATACATCTCATGTTTTTAGTTTGGTTGAATCTGTTTTGGATATATGGCTATGCCACTCTCCTATATCACTGGTATAACTGAAGCCCTGAGGCCTATTCACCTATTACTTCCCACTTTTCCTCTCTGATTTATTCTCTGTCCTTCTCCTCTCTGAACTCAGGAGTCAAGAGTGATCTAGGCATTCCTCTTTGACTACGTTTCCTCATCCAGTATTCTGTATACTACAGATCACTGAGCTCACCCTGTGATTGTCAGTCTTCTGTTGGTATCTTTTGTTTTTATGATGAATTAAGCAATGTGCTTATTAAAGGCAGAGTGCCTGCCTTGTGCCCACTGTCCTTTATAGATTTCACTGTGGCTGACCTAGGTAATCTGGGGAGTAGACAGCTGGCAGTGTCCTCTTCTCTCCTAGGCACCCTTGGTTGTTTGGGCAGTGTCTGGGGGACAGAGGGCTGATGAGAGTCTGCCATGGCCCTGCAAACTCCAGCCCTCATGTCTCACCACACTGTTCTGGAGTCCACTTGTTCTTCTTGGTGTGGGAAATGAACCCTGACACACAGTGTCTTGAGGAGCTGTGACTAGAGTGAGGAAAGGAGTCATCTGAGTCCCATCCTGCCCCTCCTACAGACTAAAGTGGTGAGTCTGAGGAAATCGAAGCTCAGACTAATGGGTATGGAAGAAGCAGCTGGACCACAAGCATCACTGAGTGAGCCCCTCTCCAGCATTGCTGACCCCTGTCCTAAAGGGCTCTGCCAGTGTCCCTGGGGCACAAAGCACAGCTGGGTGTGGACCCTAAAAAAAAAAAACACCCAAACCAGACAGTTCTGGAATCTTTTCTGGGGCTGGCCAGAGTAAGCCGAGAGCTCCAGAGGCTTCCTGGGAAGGCAGGAATGGAGCCCAGGAGTAGAGTGTATTTATTTACTAAGAGTCTCTGAAATAAGGCAGGAAGTAACCTTCCTCCTGATGAAGGCTGCATTTTCTTGGGTGTTTCCAGAAAGAGAATTATCCAATTAAGGTTCTTTGTGTTCAGGCAAAGTGTCTGGTCTCCCCGGGTGGCTGACAGCAGCTTTTACTTGCAGATGCAGTTGTCTACAGATTCCCTCCTAGACTCTGGCTGAGGGGCTGAGGTTGCCCAGGCAGTGTCTTCAGTGCAGTGCTGGGCAGCACCAGTATCTGAGGCAACCAGCTGGGGCTCAAATGGTTTGTAGTGGGAGGCTGCCTGTCAGTTTCCTGCTCAGACTAGAGGCCATTGTCGAGGGTTGCTGTGCCGTGTGGGGCCCAGGTTGCCTGTGACATTTGGTGTCCTTGGTGCCATTTGGTGGCTTTGGCATCATTGCTGGGCTTTGATGCTGCACTCTCTTCTGCCTGGAGTCTCTGTGGGCATGTGCCTGGGAGGATAGTGGCAGGAGGGCCAGAGAGATAGTTCAGTGTGGAAGGATGCTTGCCTTGCATGCAGCCAACCTGATTTCGATCCCTGGCATCCCATCCATTTCCCCAGACCACCACCAGGAGGGATCTCTGAGCACAGAGCCAGCTAAGCCCTGAGCACTGTTAGGTGTGGCCCCCCAAAACCAAACAAAACCAAACTAAAATATAACGGTGGGTGGTTACAACCATTCACTGGTGGCCAAGTATAGTGAGTATAGTCTCTGGGTAGCCCTAAAATTCTGAGGTTCTCTGCCTCCTCCAGGGCTTGTTCAATCAGGACCCAAGGCCACTGCAGGGCGGCTTTCTCAGCAACAGGCCAGTGGGCTCCAAGACTTGTGTCTGACAGCTGACATCCCAGAGAATCTGCTCCCTGCCAGTGAAGGACCCGAGAAAAAAGACCGGAAAGTCTTATTTTCAGAGAGGGCAGGAGAGCAGGAGCAGACCCAGCGGGCACAGGTACTGGTGCATTTCCTGGTGGGTTGTTGCTCTGAGGCCTTTTGTAATCTAAGGAGACTGTTTGAGCAGGGAGGGGGCCAGAGCATAGGAAAACACTTGACCTTAGTCTCCGGATTCTTGTGTCCCCAGGAAGAATTTCCATACTGAAAGCCAGTGTTTATTTCAGCAAGGAAAGGGAGCAGACACCCAGCTGCGGCTGCACTAGACTCAGGAAGAGAGAAAGGCACTAAGACACTGGGGCAGTACAAGGGTGCCAGGGTCACCTCTGTGTCCCCACAGTGTGATTTCAGACTCCTTTTCTTTCCTATCTACCCTCCCCAGGGGTGGGGACACCTGCAGTCTGGGGTTCTGGCCATATTTGGCCCTATTCATGGGTTGCCATGGGGACTGTAAATTACCGTGGTGCCCGGCGGGTGGATTTAACCTGTTACAGTGCTGGAATGTTCTAGCATGAGCTGGAGCTGGTTCAGTGTTCCCCTGTACTCACTTCCCTGCTTATAGCAGGAAGCAGAGGCTTGCAGGGGTCATCAAACTGGGCGGACTCTTCTCTCCATGAGTATATTCTGGATATCAGTCTGCCAAACATTTGGTCTCCACACCAGGGAAACATGTTCCTCTGCTGTGTGACTCCTAGACTCACCTCTACTACAAGCTTCTACCTCCCAAGCCTTCCCCTCAGTCACCTTCTTGGTGCATGCTTTGGGGAGAAGGACAAGAGAAGGGGAACTCTCTCCCCTTCTCAGTAGCCCAAGCCCAGAGAAACTTGCTGGGTTCCATTTTGAGCTTAGCTGTGAGCTCTGTTGATGCATCTTCATTTTCCCCTTGCAGAGGTCAGTTGTTGACCAGTGTGAATTGAGTGATTTGGAATCACTGACTTTAGTACTGGGAATTGATGGCCCACAAACGGCCATCTGCAGGGGTGCCAGAAGGTCCCCAGGGCAGGGTCACCCTCCTTCAGGGGTGTCATGCATGGACATGTCTGCTCTAAGTCCTTTGAAGATTTTTCTGAAGCCCCACTTGGCCACGTTTGCTGTCAGAGCCGGGTCGAGACGCCCCATGTGGCCATGTTTGCTATAAGAGCTGGGTATTCCTGTCCTAGGAACCAGTGGACACTTAAATGCCTGCTCCAGATGTTCATGGCACTTCTCTGGTGCTTAGCAAAGGAATTTTCCTGTCATGGTTGTGGGCATAAGGAAGGAAGAGTCTGGTGGCTCTGTTGGTGCAGATAGAATGTATTCTCACTGTATTCTTAGGCCTGGGCAGGTGACCAAATAAGCACAAGACTGACACTGCTGCAAAGCCAGACCTTGGCTCACAGAAGAGAGGCCTGCTTCTCTTCTGTAGGTGCCAGAGTCCATTTTGTTTGTTTGTTTGGGGGGAACATATGGCTGTCCTCAGGGCTGTGCTCTCAGCCATCACTCCTAGTGAGGTTCAGAGCCCCTGCGGGTTGAATCCGGCTTGACCACATGCAAGCCAATCACCCTCCCCACTGTACTATCTCTCCAGCCCCAGCGCCAGAGTTTGTACAACAGACCTGCTCCAGCTAGGGGGCTGAGCATTCCTTGCGTTACTGTCTGCTGGAAACACCCCTGTGTGCCTCCCTGGGATGTGAACTCTTATCTACAAGGAAAAGCCATTATTTTTCAGCTAATAAATAGAATTTATCTCTGCAGCCCCACTCCTCTCTCTCTCTCTCTCTCTCTCTCTCTCTCTCTCTCATTTTTATGCTGCGAAGTAGATAAAAGTGTCTTCAGCATTTTGTCTCCTTCTCTTTGAAGTACCCTCTTAAGCTTGGAAATCCATTCATAAGCTTTCAGGCATTAGTCTCCTTGCAGGAGTATGTGGGTTCAAGGAGCACCAGGGTACACAGGAGCATGCCCCCAGGGACTGGGGGTCCGGACCACTTGTACAGAGCTGGACTATCTTGGCCTCACGCCACGCCTCTCTGTAGTCTCTATACTCTTCAGGCTTGAGGTGAGCAAAAGTCCACTTCCTGTCCAGGTCTGACTTATTCTCAGTGTTCACTATCCAAGATTTTGGGGTCAAAGAGATAGTACAAGAGGGAAGTCACCTTCCTTGCATGTCGCTGGCCCTGGTTCGATCCTCCAGTACGAGCAGGGGTCACTCCTGAGCACACTGCCAGAAACAGTTCTTCACCTGCCCCTGCCCAGCCACAAAGAGCACACAAGGGCCCTGAGTGATAGCACAGCAGGGAGAGCAATTACCCTGCATGTGGCCGACCCAGGTTTGATCCCTGGCATCCCAAATGGTCCTTTGAAGCCTGCCAGGAGTGATCCTTGGTTGCAGACCCAAGAGTAGGTCTTGAGCAGTTCTGGTTGTGCCCCCACAAACTAAAACAGTACAACTGCGTAGCAGGATCAGGATGCTTGGGGCAGTCTGTCCTCTGCAGTGTTTGTGTGTGTGTGTGTGTGGGGGGGTTGGGGTGCCCAGCTCTCATCAGACTATCCCTGTCCACAGAGATGTAGGAAACCTTCCCTATGGAGAGGGGAAGCAGGCTCACAGCCTTCAGAATTCCAGCCTCCTGGGTCCCCCTGACCATGTGTGGAGTCTCCACTCGGCTTGAGAGGGGAGCTCAGGCACTAGGTCGTCCTGATCAAGAGGATGCCACTGGCTGGACATCTTCATAGGAAATGGCAGAGTTTGTGTGTGTTGCTTCTGCTGCTTCATGGCAGCTCTGAAGCCAAACTGCACCAGCTCTGTTCAAAGAGCAGAGTCCCCTAGGGTGCCTGCAATGCCATGCCACCATGTTAGAAAATCATGGTGTTTGTTTGAAAGAAGCTGTAAGTGACATATGCTGTGTATCAGTTTCCTGTGTACAGCTTGCCTCGATATGTGATATACTGCAGAAGAGTAACCACACCAAGTCTTGTTTGAGTCTGGTGAGCATCCTACATACCGCACCATCACTGAAAACCTGTCACCACACGTTTTTCATTCTTGTGCTTTTTCCTTTTGTGTTTTGGGGAGTGGGAGGAAGTCCTGGTGGTGCTCAAGATTTACTCCTGGACCTGTGCTCAAGGATCACTCCTGGTAGTGCCTGGGGGAGTCCCAGTTTGGTGCTTCATTCAGATCAAACCCAAGTTGGCTGCATACAAGGCAAAACCATTTCTTTTATTGTGGCAAGAATTTTAAAGATCCATTACAAACCAGCCCTGACCTCGCAGCTCAGCTTCATTCTGTTCACTTTTCCTGGTCCTTTGCACAGATCGCCTCCACTTTAAGATCCATTTCCTTAACAGCTCTCAAATGCACAATCCAGCATTATTAACTAGAGTCCCCAAGCTGTGCACAGTGTACCCAGGGGCTGAGAATCCTTAATGAAATTTTGCTGCTCATCATCTTTTTATAATTTTACTTCCGATCATTGACTTCAGATGCAGTGCATTTCCCCAGCCTGCCAGGACCCACATTTCTGGATTTGTGTTCTCTTCTATTTCTGCTGTCTCTTCTATCTGTTTTCACACAACAGTATTTTCCTGTGCTCCCCTATTTCTTAGGCCGGCTGCGATAGCACAGTGGTAGGGCGTTTGCCTTGCACGCAGCCAACATGGCCGACCCGAGTTCGATTCCT
>JAOXYA010494064.1:0-15097 GCA_028565675.1 Sorex palustris | reverse complement strand
GAAAGAAAGAAAGAAAGAAAGAAAGAAAGAAAGAAAGAAAGAAAGAAAGGAGGGAGGGAGGGAGGGAGGGAGGGAGGAAGAAAGGAAAGAAGGAAAGAGAAAGAAAGGTTTAAAAAAAATTCTCACGTAGAATTTAACTTTCCCTTCTGGGTTTTCATGTAATGATAAATGACTTTTTAAAAGCTTATTTACGATTCATATATATATATATTCATATATATTCATATCATATCCCCATAGATCAGAGAGCTCAGTAGCCGAGCACTAGGTGAAGCCTTTGTTCATGCCCAGCGCCACTGGAGAGAGGCCGCAGGCACTACGCCAGCAGTAGTGCCTGAGCACAGCTGACAAGCACACAGAAACTGCAGGGTCTGGGGATGTAGCTCAGGGGTACCGAGCTTGTTTCACAGTCTGAGGCCTTGACTTCACCCCTAGTATAACCCCTCCCAATTTTTTTTAAATTAAGAATATGAGAAAGTATAAGACCCTTGGGGCCAGGGAAATAGTGGGTAGGGCACTTGCCTTGAATGTAGCCCATCTGGGTTTGATCCCCAGAACTTCATATGGTTCCCAGGCGTGATTTCTAAACACAGCCAGGAGTAAGCCCTGAGCAGCACTGGGTGTGGCCCAAAAACCAAAACCTTTTTAAATTTTTAAAAGCATGAGACCCAGGGCTGGAGCAATAGCACAGTGGGTAGGGTGTTTGCCTTGTACACGGCCAACCGGGATCAATTCCCAGCATCCCATATGGTCCCCTGAACACTGCCAGGGTAATTCCTAAGTGCAGAGCCAGGAGTAAACCCAGTGTATCCCCAGGTGTGACCCAAAAAGAAAAAAAGAAAAAAAAAAGAAACATAAAACCCAGTGATATTTTTTTCTCAGTAATGTAACTAAAGAATTGAAAAAATTCTTAAATAGGAATCTTCATTGCATAAAGTATGTTTGAGGGTATAAGTAGCCAAAAGATAGAAGTGTTCCTCAACAAAAGTCGGCAAGTGAATGGATAAACCAAATGTGGTTTGTGTGTACAATGGTTATTAACCAATAACAAGGGATAAAGTTGTCTCTGGTATAATATAGATGAACTTGGGTAGTGTGGGTAAGGAAAACATGCTAAACAAAAAAAGTCTTGTAGAATAGCCAGGTTCTGGGTTGCAGTGATAATGGAGTGATTGCCTATTCCTTGCTGGAATAGGAAAGTTTAGAACTGGAGTGATAGGGCTCATGCCTGGCATGCAGCCAACCTGGATTTGATTCCCCGGTACCACATATGGTCCCTGGAGCACCACCAGGAGTGATTTCTAAACACAGAGCCAGGAGTAAGCCCTGAGCATCTTCAAGTGTGTCCCTCCCCCCAAAAAAAAAAAATTGTTAAGTAATAATAGGCAAGTTCATAGAGACAGAAAGTTGATTTAGAGTTTATGGGAGCCACAGGTTGTCGGAGAAGGACTTACTTATTGCTCTTTCTTTCTAAAAATTCTCTATAGCGGGGCTAGAGAGAGTACAGGAAGTAGGGCACTAGCCTTGCACACAGCACCCAAGGTTCAATCCCTAGCATCCCATATGGTCCCCAAGCATGCCAGGAATAATTCTGGTGCAGAACCAGGAATAACACCTAAGCACCACCAAGTTGGCCCCCAAAAAAATTCTCTGTGGGGTGTTGAAAATGTTTTCTGAATGAATGGCAGTCATTTACAATATTGTCATAATTCTAAATCTACTTAGAGATGAGGTTCCAAGGAGCTGAGGAGATAATTGAGGTTTGGCATGCATTCGTAGCACACAGAACCCGGGTCTGGTCCCCAGCATCTCCCAGTGTCGCCTTATTGGGCTCCAGCAACATGGGAGCAGTAGGGACTAATAAATGTGAAGAACTTTTTAAAAAATTTTTTAAACCATGAATCATATTGTGTACTGTATTCTTTGAGTCTTCACAGCATCCAGCCCAGTTGCCTTTTCCAAGTGCTGAGTTGAGTGCATTTCCATAAAGAGATGTTAAATAAATTGGATTGTTACAGTATAGTCTGGGAACTTGGTATATATGTTCTGGTGTAGTCATTGTTTTTCTCATTGTGGAATGTCCATTGTGTGCCCTTATAACACAGGCTCTAGCTGTGCTCACGATGAGGATGTGCAGATGGAAATGTATGCTACCCCAGGATGACTTTTCCTTCCATTTTTTTCCTTCAGGAAAGAAAAACCTCTTTTTAATTGGATGGAAACTGTCTACCTGCTAGGTCTGGGGCCCCTAGAAGTTTTCTGTGAATTTGTGTTCCCCTTCACCTCCTGGAAGCTGAGGTGGCCCTTTCTGCCTTTGCTACTGACCTCCGTGTACTGTGCAGTGGGTGTCACATATGCTTGGCTCAGACTGTACATGTCAGCACTCACTCACTCTCCTGTCAAGACAGAGAAACAAAAATCCACCCCAAAAAATGTGGAAATGGGAGAGAGGGCACACCAGACTGAGCGCATGCTTTGCCCAGAGCCAAGAGTAGGCTCCAGCACCACCGGGGATGCCCCCCAAACAAAAAGAAAAAATCACAAGAAGACAAAGAAGCAGTAAAAAAAAGAAATCCCTTGGATATACTGCAAGCAATTATTTCACAGGAAATTGGTCAAAACTTGAAGAAAGGCGCTGGTGGCACAACAGTTTGGGGCCCATTTTTTCCATCTCCACCTTGCCCAGCCTCGAAGCCTGTCCATCTCTGTGGGGAGAAGCAAGGATCCCTGAAACTCTTGGGCTGTGCCATCTCCAGGTCTGACCAGTAGCGTCTTCTGTGTAGCCAGAGAGAAGCGTTATTGAGCGCTAGTGCCTAATTTGAATGAGAAATTTGAATAAAACACCAGTTTTCTATTTCTGGGTAGAATTATTGGGGGGCTCTGACCTACTTCTGCATCTTCCTTTTAGCAGACCCACAGCAGAGTATGCTGTCCTCATTCTTATGCCTTGTCCCAGGAAGGATATTTGTCACTGAAACAGTTTCATGACAGGACTTCCACAGCTGGGGGAGTACTAGGCTGTATTGGCCTTTGAGTAGACTATGAATGACTGTTTCCAGCAGGTTTCTCAGGAGGAGTTATACCACTGTTTACACTGTTAGGCTTGAACACATTTTAGGATCCAATTTCTAAAAGTAGAATTTCAGGCTCCAAGCATTTGGAGTTCTAGTTACTGCCAAATCAGCCAGAAAAGTACCGGTTTCTGTTCTATAGGCAAGTGTGGGGTCTCTATTTCCCCACAAACTTGCCAACTTAGTGTGTCATCAATCTTAGATACTCACCAGTAATGTCTCAAAGTCAAAGCTCTTCCAAATTGTGGAATTATACTGTATCAAAAATTTTTTGAGAGGGACCACACCCCACAATGCTCAGGGATTATTTCTAGCTCTGTGCTCAGAAATTACTCCTAGCGGGGCCAGAATGATAGCACAGCAGGTAAGATACCTACCTTGCATGCAGCCCAACCCAGGTTCCTTCCCCAGCATTTTGTATGGTCCCCTGAGCATCGCCAGGTGTGGCCCAAAAATAAGAAATTACTCCTGGCAGACTTGAGGACCCTATAGGGTAAAGGGAACTGAACCCAGGAGGTTGGCTGCATGGAAGGTAAGCACCTAACTCGCAGTACTGTCTCTCTGGCCCCTATGTAACGTTTTTCTGCAGTATAACAACAAAACCAAATTTAGCTCACTTTTAAAATGTGGCAGAAGGGCTAGGACCATAGTACAGTGGGTAGGGAGTTTGCCTTGCATTCGACCAACCTGGGTTCCATCTCTGGCATCCCATATGGTCCTCCAGCACCGCCAGGAGTAATTCCTGAGCATCGCTGGGTGTGACAAAAAAAATGTGGGCAGAGGACTGGAGACATAATACAGTGAGTGGGTAGGGCACTTGCCTTGCACATGACTAACCAGGTTCCATCTCTGGCAATCCATGTGGTCTCCTGAGCACCGCCAGAAATGCTTTCTTTGTGCAGAGCCAGGAGTAACCGCTGAGCATCACTGGGTGTGGTGCAAAAACAAATAAAAAAAAAAGTAATGAGTAGGGAGATAATACAAGGGGGAGAGCCCTTTCTTTGACTAACCCAGTTTCTGCTCTCAGCACCACATATGGTCCCCAGAGTCCCACTACAATAAGCTCTGAGGGCTAGAGTGCATGCTTTGTGCGAACTTGGCCCGACTTCAGTCCCTCCTAATGCTTGCCTTTCCCTCACAGTACCCTGTTGTGGTCCCAGAGCACAACCTGGAACTGCAGCTTCTCTGAAAATTCTCGAGGGTTCCCTAGACTTCTCAGATTGCTTTGGAGCCCCCCCCCCCACACACACACGCAGAATATGATGTGCATGAATAAAGGTCCTAGGGGTGCAGAGGTGGAACTTTTGAACAGCATCACCAAATGAGCCACCTTGGTGCACAGACTGGTGTAGAATCTCATTTCCACTGTGTGTTCCCACACAGAGAACTAGGAGCGCCCCTGAGCATGCCAGCTGACCCCAAAGCCAGAAAGAAAAGTCCTAATAGTCCCTGGAGCACTTCTCAGCAGTACACATCTCTGCCCACAGGAGTCCCTGGTCTGCTGAGTGCATCTGAGCATGTCTGTCTTCATTTTAAATAAACCTGTGCTTCAAAGCAGAGGGGCCTGGTGGCAGAGCACATGCCTCATGTGTCAGGCCTTGCTTGGCCAAGGTCCCCACCACTGGTACAGGATGGCTGGATGAGGTTTGAAAAACAAAAGAGAGAAGATAGGACAGCAAGTATGGCTCTTGCTTTGCACACAGTGGATCCCAGTTGGATCCCTGGGGCCTTCAGCCCCACCCGAAGTGATCCTTGAGCATAGATCCAGTAATAAACCCTGAGGACCTCTGGGTGTGGCCCCAAAAACCAAACTAGGAAAAGCCTGATAACCTGCTATATGCCAGAAGCTTCCCTGCACAGGTCTCAGTAACCCTAAGCACCCTGGGCGTGACCCAAATAACAAAGTTCACTGAAGAAATACAAATAAAAAACACATATACTCCCTTGAGCATTGCCTCAAGTGATCCTGAGCATCATCAGGTGTGGCCCAAAAAACAAAACACTGCAACAAAAGCTTGTTATAGGGGCTAGAGCAATAGCACAGTGGATAGGGCTTGCACATAGCCGACTCGGGTTCGATTCCCAGCATCCTATATGGTCCCCTGACCACTGCCAGGAGTAATTCCTGAGTGCAGAGCCAGAACTAACCCCTGAGCATCGCCGGGTATAACCCAAAAAACAACAAAAACTTTTTATATATCATAATATTTGCACACAACATATTCCTAGACAGGTGATCACTTCCTGGAAGAGTAAGAACCTCTAAACTGTTCTGGGAACCTTAAAGGTGTACTAATATACTTTTGTTTGTTTGGGGGCCAAACCTGGAGATCTGGTCCCCAATATTCTTTTGTTTATTTTGTTTGGGGCCACACCCAGCTGTCCTCAGGACTTGCTCCTGGCTCAAGAGTAATTCCTGGTGAGCTTGGGGGACCAGATGGCATGCAGGGGGTTGAATCCGCGTCATCTGTGTGCAAGGCAAGCACCCTACCTGCAGTTTTACTGATCTGGCCCCAATTTTCATTTTAAAAGAAAAATCCTAGCTTGAAATAATGGTGTTTTATAGGCATATAAGGTCCGTTGTCATTTTAATGACTCTCATATGCCATCTCCAGTTTGCAGATGAAGATGCACCTACACCTCTGGTTTAATCCTAAACCTTCCAGTCCCATAAAATGTTGCCAGTAGGGCATGGGGAAGTGTATCTCAGTCTCAGCATCGCCATGGGCTTCCTAAACACGAGGCTATTCAGAGTGAAGTCTCCGCTGTCGGAGGTAAAGTGAGTAGGTATGGGATATCTCCCTGTTAAAATAAGCACCAAGATTAGACTGGTCTCCTGTGTAAAGCAAATTTAGAAAGGGAAAAGGCTGCTAATGCCGGGAAAAGCAGGAATGGTCCTGCCTGGGACATGAAGCTTGATCAATCTGAAAAGCACCATATACCACGTGGCCTTGCTGGGAGTATTCTGCCTGGGGTGTGGGAGGGGGGAGAAAGTCATGCTCTAAACCAGTATTCGTCTACAATATATGTATATATCCTTGGGTCTGTAAATTCTTTGTTCTAAAAAGATATGTGCAAACTCCTGGAGAATGTAGATGGCTGCAGACGAAGGCTTCCCGAATGAAATGATCCCACGGCTCCTCACTGGGGCTGCTTTGATGATCTCGCTGTCTGGATGCCTCTGCCTCCTTTGTGACTTGATCACAGTGGAGATCTCCCAAAGCAGGGAATAAATGTTGGACAAAACATTAAGTAATTCTTGGGCCATGAGGAGGCTAAGGTCCTTGCCTTGAAACGAGACCCTGTCCATCCCCTGAATGCATATGGTCCAGAGCCTAGTCAGGGCTCACAGCCAGAGACTGGTGGTCCCAAAATACAATGTTGCCGTCTAAAGCCCTGGGGAACTCAAAGGCCGTGCCTGTGAGGACTGACCCCTGGACCTCAGAAGATAACTGCTCTATTTCCGTTTACTCCTGCCTTGCAGTTTATTGTTTCCTTTAATTTACTGAGTTTTGGCTTGGGGGTCACCCCCAGTGGTGCTTTAGGGATTACTCTGAATTTCGTTTCCCGAGGCTCGCCACGCTGGCGGGTGTTGGACGCGACAATTCATTTCTGCGGAAGGGCCCTTGGGCCCAGGTGGAGGGTCTGGGATGCCCCGCGCGGTGCGCGGCGGCCCGCGGGCAGGAGTCCGGCCCGGAACCGCGGGCGCGGGGTGCGAGCGCCGGGGGCGCGTTAGCGCGAGGCTCCGGCCGGATGCTCTGGGGCACGCGCCGAGCGCAGGCGCGTTGGGGCCCGGGGCGGCCGTGCGTCTCCGGCGCAGGCGCATTGAGACCGGGGGGGGGGGGGGGGGGGGAACCGCGCAGGCGCGTTGGGCCGGGTGTGCGTCCCGGTGTCCTGCAGCGGCGGCACGGGCGGTAGACGGGAAAGGTCGCCAAGATGATGAGCGGAAGGCCCGGCCGGGAGCCCTTGAAGTTCCTGCCCGACGAGGCCAGGAGCCTGCCGCCGCCCAGACTCAACGACCCGCGACTCGTCTACGCGGGACTCCTGGGTTACTGCTCGGGCCTGATCGACAACGCCATCCGCCGGCGGCCCGTGCTGCGCGCGGGTGAGACTGCGGGCCGGTCAGGGTCGTCGGAGGGCAAGACGCCGCGAGGGCAGAGGGCGCCGCAAGGGCAGGCGCCCCACAAGTCAGGACGCCCCGAGGGCAGAGGGCACCCCCAGGGCAGGACGCCCCGAGGGCAAGCGCCCCGCAAGGGCAGGACCCCCTGCGGACAGGGTCGCCCCGGGGGGGCGAGCAGGGTGCAGCGAAGGCCCGGGGAGGCGCAGCCCGCTCGGCTCGGGCAGCCGTCTAGGCCCCTGGAGCCTGCAGAAGGTGGTAACTTGGTGGCTGTCACTTGACAAGGTGCACCGTGCAGATCCTAGCCCTGTGCCCCTCCCGGAGACGGGATACGGGAGCCGGAGTGGAGCGAGTGCCTGAGCAGCCCCACCTTGAGCGCTGCCGGTTTGCGTCTGAACTGCATGACTTCTCCCCAAGCCTCCTGTGCACAAGGACATGTGGCCCAGCAACCCCCCCCCCACACACACACACAGAAGGAGCAGGTGCAGGGCCAGTGAGATAGTACAGCAGGTACAGCACTTGTCTTGCATGAGGCTCCCCCAGATTCGATCCCTCGCATCCCATATGTCTCTGAGCCCTACGAGGAGGCTCAAAAAGGACTGCACTCTTGGTCCCTCAGCACCCCCAGCCAGCTGCGTGCACAGCACCAGGAGCAGCCCCTGCGCACTGCAGGGGTGGCCCAGAAATGTTGTGGTTGAGGTTTGTGAGCAGTCTAAAGCCCTGACCTTTACCTAAAGCCAGGGTAAAGTCAAAAGACTCCTGGGCAGCTTTGAGGCTGTCCTACAGGTGGTAAGGAGTGGCCCATTTGCATCTCCTTTGGGTACCTGGCGCTTCCTTCTTTCCACCTGCCTCTGCCCAGTCCTCTGTTAGGTGAAGTGCAACAGTCCCCTCTCTGGAACTGAGTGTCCTGCCCCTACCCCACGCTGTGGCACTGGTCTGGTTACTCAAGTGGACCAAGTGGAACCCACGTTTCCCATCGATGAGGTGAAAGATTGATTTTTAGGCTAAGCAGATGACATAGCTGAAATATTCTCCCTGCATCAGAGCACAAGCCTGGCCCACCAGCCCTTCTGTCAGAGTGCTCTGCTGTGTAGGAGCCCCGGATGCCACCCTGACACCAGTGCTGGCTGCGTCACTGGACGGATCAGACTTCCTGCATGTGCCCATACTTGTACAGAAAGAGTCCATAAGTATTCCAGAAGGTCATGGCCAGGCCCCAGCCCTGAGAGCACAAACTGGCTTCTCCTAAGCTCCCATTCCCAAAGCTTGAGTGCCTTTCTCCTCTCAACACGAGCCCTTCGAAGTCATATCTTCCCTTTCATAGGGACAGGGACTCAGGAGCCAAGGTGATCAGTTGCTGGTAGGTTAAACTCAGAATCCATAAATGTTTGATTTGGTCTACTACACAGGTATCAACTCTAAATTTAGAACAAGGAAGCAGCACCCAGGAGCAAGGGTTCAAAAACAAGTGATAGATTGGAGTCAAAGAGATAGTACAGTGGACAGGGTGCTTGCCTTGCCTGTTACCAACCCAGGGTCAATCCCATGACCCCCTTAAGTTCTGAGCCCCACCAGTAGTGATCCCGGAGCACAATTGAGAGGAAGCCCTGATGGGGGCTGATGGGGACCCAGAGCGATAGCACAGCAGGGAGGGTGCTTGACCTGCATGTGGCCCACCCAGGTTCAATCACCAGCACTTCACATGGTCCCCA
The DNA here is from genome assembly GCA_028565675.1 of Sorex palustris. Classification (NCBI taxonomy): domain Eukaryota; kingdom Metazoa; phylum Chordata; class Mammalia; order Eulipotyphla; family Soricidae; genus Sorex; species Sorex palustris. The sequence continues at coordinate 6,197 of JAOXYA010494064.1, read as the reverse complement.
GAGGCCTGCCAGGACTGACCCTCAAGCACAAAACCAGGAGTAAGTCCTGAGCACCACTGGATGTGCCACCCCCCACCAGTCCACATCTAAAATTCTAGCATTTTTTTGCCAGCTTAAAAAAATGGGTAGAATCAAGACTTTACTCATGGATATTCAAGTACTAGCCAAAGAATTCAAGGTATGGGGCTCAGTAATCAGTGGTAGAGCAGTTGTGACAACCTAAGACCTAGGAAAGGGAAGGGGTGCCAAGGGGAGAGGGAGAAAGGGATATATTCTTCATGGCCATGGTTGGAAAGTCGTCTGTACCCTCCTCTTCTCTGGCCACCCCGTTCCCTCATGCACACACCACAGTTCATTCTGATTCAGCCGTTGGGAAGGGCCACACTAGGGATACTTGGACCTAGTGGGGGGTGGGCAACATGGTACCAGAGATTAAACCAGGAATGTGCTCTGTCAGACCCCTGCCCACACTTAAACTTTAAAAGGTTTCTACTTACTGGTTTGTAGCCCTTTCATAGGGTTAGGTATTTTATACTTGCTTCAAATGGACAATTATTCATTAAATCGACACAGTAGAGCTCTACTCTGTGCCCTTTACCAGACAAAAATAACATGCATTCAGCACATGCTGCTGAGGACAGTCACTAAGCCAAGTTCTCAACACCTAGAATCTCCAAACTAGGGAAACCAGGGACAGCTTGGGAGTGCTGACTGTGGCCACTGAGCTAGTAAGTGCTGAGTATGTATATCTGAACTATGACCGTGTAGTTTCTAATTCACATGTACTGATTCTCTTTTCTTTGGCATTTGGATCTCAGGTCTGCACCGCCAACTTTTGTATGTCACCTCCTTTGTTTTTGTTGGATATCATCTTTTAAAACGACAAGACTATCTGTATGCTGTGAGGGACCATGATATGTTTGCCTATATAAAGTCACATCCAGGGGATTTTCCTGAAAAAGGTAAATGAAGTAAATCTACAACCCTTCTATTACTCTGCATCACTTTCTGGTCATTTCATCCATGCTGAGGGCTCAGGGTTTTCTGTTTGTGTTTTGAATGAGATGGGGAGGAATTCTCTGTTGTGACTCTAGTTCGGCGAGGGAGGGGGGGGCTGTGCAGTGCCAAGAATCAGACTCTAAGCTTTGGAAGTGTCTCCCTGGCCGATCCACATTCTTGGACACCTAGTCTTTGCAAATTAGACTTGAACTCATGTCTCTTCTGACTGAGCACCTCTGTAGCCCTTGAACAATAAGCAGAACCCACATGCTCTCTGCCCACCCAGTCACGCCTTTTCCACCCCATGTAAAGTTGAGAACTATTTTCAGGACTTTCACTTCTTATGAATTCATCACAAAGTCCTACTAATTCTACTTCCTATTTCTAGACTCATCCCCCACCATCCCAATACTCACACCCTTGCTTAGACTCTTGAGTTTGCAGTTTGCATCCTGCCTTGAGTCTTGCTTTTTGGGGGGGGGGGGGAGGACAGGTCACACCCAGCGATGCACAGGGTTTACTCTTGGCTCATACACTCAGGAATCACTCCTGGCGGTGCTCAGGGGACCATATGAGATGTTGGGAATCAAACCCAGGTCGGCCACATGCAAGGCAAACGCTCTACCAGCTGTGCTATCGCTCTAGTCCCTCTGCCTTGGGTCTTATCAGAGTTCGTGTCTCTGGATAATCATGGATTTGCCTAAAATTGCTCTCCTTGGCCTGTAGGATAAAATTCAGCCTTCACAAGCCAGAGCAATAATACAGCAGGGAGGGCATTTGCCTGGCACGCGGCTGACCCAGGTTCAATCTCTGGCATCCCATTCCCAAGCACTGCAAGGAGTGATTCCTGAGTGCAGAGCCAGGAGTAACCCCTGACCCAAAACACATACATAAAAAAAATCCAGACTTCTGGGGCTGGAGAGGTAGCACAGCGGGTAGGGCATTTGCCTTGCATGCGGCCGACCCAGGTTCGATTCCCAGCATCCCATATGGTCCCCTGAGCACCGCCAGGGGAGATTCCTGAGTGCAGAGCCAGGAGTAACCCCTGAGCATTGCCGGGTGTGACCCCCCCCAAAAAAAGCAAAAGGGAGTAGGATGCCGGTGACAGTGGGGAACAGGGACAGGACAGGGGCCCCGATGACAATGATCCAGGGGAGTGGTCACTCTGGACAAGGACAGGGTCCTGAGGAGGGAAGGTGAGGCGCAGAACGCCCTCCCAGTCACAGGACTGCAAACCACAGAGCCTGAAGGGAAAGGAGAGAGGAAAGCGAGCCTCTGGAAGAGCAGGCTGCAGTGGCAGGAGGGAAACTGGGGACACTGGTGGAGGGACGAGTGCTGGAACATCAGATGCTTGATTTATTTTATATTTTTGGGTCACACCCGGCGATGCTCAGGGTTCCTCCTGGCTCTGCACTCAGGAATTACTCCCGGCGGTGCTCGGGGGACCCTATGAGATGCCGGGGATCGAACCCGGGTTGGCTTCATGCAAGGCAAACGCCCTCCCCGCTATGCTATGGCTCCAGCCACACATCGGATCCTTGAAACTCAATCAAGAATCCTTTCAGTCATGATACTGGCACACACCTGCTTGCAGTGTCCCTGGAAGGGCCGGCAGCGAGGGGGATACTGGCAGAACTGCAGGTACAGCACACGCGGTGATGCCAGGGATCAAACTCCAGGCCTTGTACTTGAAGGGCAGGTGCTTCAGCCCGGGAGTCACTGGTGACTTTGCTCTTTTTAAACCAAATTACCACATGAGACAGAGGCACTTCCTCCTGCACCAGCAAGGCACCTGGAAGAAGGTTTTTTTTTTGTCACACCCCAGTGATGCTCAGGGGTTACTCCTGGCTTTGCACTCAGGAATTACTCCTGGCGGTGCTCATATGGGATACTGGGGATCGAACCTGGGTCGACCTCATGCAAGGCATACGCCCTACCTGCTGTATTATTGCTCTGGCCCTGGAAGAGTTTTTAGTTGTTTTTTTTTTTAAAAAAAGTTTTACATCACTGTTACCTTTTCTTTTAAAATATATAATTTTATAATTATACTTTAAACTGGAGTGTTTTATTTTACTCAATTTTTTTAAACAATTATTGTTGGTTTTATTTTTTCATATTTTTTAAATTGTTCATCTTTCCCCATAAGTTGCTTTTGGTTTTTTTGTTTGTTTGATTGCTTGTTTGTTTTTCATTGGATCACAGTGAGATACACAGTAACAGAGTTGTTTATGGCTGGTTTTCAGTCATACAATGTTCCAACACCCAAGCCTTCACCAGTGTTCCTTTCCTACCACTGTCATTGTCATCTTTTTAATATTAGACTTTTGGATGAATACCCATAGTTTTGGGCTGGAGCAATAACACAGCGGGTAAGGCATTTGCCTTGCACGTGGCCGACCTTAGTTCGATTCCTCTGCCCCTCTCGGAGAACCCGGCAAGCTACCAAAAGTATCTCACTGGTATGGCAAACTCCCAGTGATGTATTCGATATGCCAGAAACAGTAATAACAAGTCTCACAATGTGTTGAGAGACTTACTGGTGCCCACTCAAGCAAATCCATGAACAATGGGAGGACAGTGCTACAGTGTTACCTGTAGTTCTACCCTAGACTCTCATAGGTTCACACAGCACATGCTCTGCCTTCAATACTATGCTCAAGCCTCAATTCCTGCCTCATGATTTGTGGGGGGCTGGGAGAGAGCTGAGGACAGCTCCCAAGAACCCACGAGGGTGGAGGTGGGGGGGCAGGGTAGTGGCCCTGTGTGTGTTTCTTTGTAGCTGCAGCTCTGAGTGACTTGACTCCCGGCAGGTCCCCCTGATTTTTCTCTTCAAGTAACAGCTGCTCTATCCTTCCCCTTGTTGTTAGGGTCATAACTCTGGAGACCCCACACACACACACCCAGCAGGGTGTTTCACAAACGCTGCAAATCCAACCTGTCCCAAAGTGGGAAACAGTTCTGCAGAGGGGCTCGGGAGTCCACGGTCATGGGCTGGCCATGGGGACGGAACGTGGAATAGATCCCTGCAAAGTCAAGGAGTGAGCAGGTACGATGGACAGACTGAGATGGAGGACCAAGTCCTGGCGCACCGAAGTCAGCATTCCAGAGGGAAGATGAGGCAGCCAAGGAGGGAGCTTCCGAGCAGCAGGGAGAAGCAAGAGGGAGTGGGGTTCTGGGGTGTCCCCGAGCGGGGATCATCAAAGATAGGGTAGATAGGTGGATGGGTGGGTGGATAGCGGATGGATGGATGGATGGGTAGAGAGACGGATACGGATGGAGAGAAAATTGAATGGATGGATAAGTGGATGGATGGATGGATCTATGGATGGTTGGTTGATAGAACAGATAGGTAAGTAGGTAAATGATGGAGAGAGAAATGGGTCAACAGACTTATTGATAGTGTTTTCCAATTTCTATGGTGCAAATGCTCCCATCACTGACCTTTTCAGACTACCCATCATGATGCCAGGGCACAGGCAACGGGCACACGGTCAGCTCTCACAAGCTGACGTGAATGGTTCCCACTCACCACCACCTAAGGATCAAGCGGGAAAGAGGTACAGGGATTAGGAGAACGGAAGGAGGTAGCACTGTAGCACTGTCCTCCCGTTGTTCATCGATTTGCTTGAGCAGGCACCAGTAATGTCTCCATTGTGAAACTTGTTGTTACTGTTTTTGGTATATCGAATACGCCATGAGAAGCTTGCCAGGCTCTGCCATGCAGGTGGGATACTCTTGGTAGCTTGCCGGGACCTCTGAGAGGGATGGAGGAATCGAACCCGGGTCGGCTGCATGCAAGGCAAACGCCCTACCCACTGTGCTATCACTCTAGCCCAGCAAGCTACCAAGAGTATCGCGCCCACACGGAAAAGGCCTGGCAAGCTAACCGTAACGGAAGGGGTTGGACCCTATAAATGCCATTGACATGTCATTTTAAGAGAATTTCCATGCTGACATGTGTAACATATTCTCAAAAAGGGGCAAACCTGGTTGGGTCCAGAGGTGAGAACCGTGTGACCTCATGCCTCGGGTCAGCCAAACACTCCCCAGGCAACCCTAGGGCCTGACAGAAAGAGAAACAAGCGCAGAACTCACTCACTCTCAGACTTGCCTCTGCTCTCAGAAAGGCATTAAGGCGACAAACTTCCCTCTACGCTTGCCTGTGACGACCTTTAACTATTGTATGTGGTATTTTCTATAGCATGTGTTCAAACTACATTTCTATAGCCATCATGGTTGTTTTCCCTTTGACATTAAATAGGTGTGTGTGTGTGTGTGTGTGTGTGTGTGTGTGAGAGAGAGAGAGAGAGAGAGAGAGAGAGAGAGAGAGAGAGAGAGAGGCATTGTTTAATAGTTTTTCAACTGAGGGACACTGAGAAGAGGAATTATTTGAAGAAATGATCATTTGATCCCAGGATTCATTCTTTTTTCTTTTCCTGAATTTACTTTTCCCTTCAGTTTCTCAGGTGACTGACTCATACACCTTTTGTTTTTGATGGAATTTCCCCTAGGATCTTGTGCTTAGTGCCTAGTTACTTTGTTATTATTTTTTACACCTATGGGTGCTCAGGCACACCAGGTTTATGTGTAACAGTGCTCAGGGAACCATGCAGTGCCGGCAACTGAACTCAAGGTCTTGTATCTGCTAGGCCTGTGCTCCGCCTACCGGGGCCCATCTCCAGTGGTTGACAGCCCTTGTGCCTACTTACTTTTCTTGCATGCCTGACATAACATATTTTCTCTCTAGTTTTGGAGTCACACCTGGAAGCTCTCAAGGCTTACTCCTGCTCAGTGCTCAGGGATAACGCCTGGCAGTTCTGGGGCACCATATGTGATGCTAGGGACAGAACCTGGGTCAGTTGCGGGCAAGACAAGCACTTTACCCATTGCACTATCTCTCTGACACCTTGACATCGCTTTCTTTTTCTTTGGGGGTCACATCCAGCAATGTTCAGGGGTTACTCCTGACTCTGAACTCAGGAATTACTCCTGGCCGTGCTTGGGGGACCATAGGGAAGGCCAGGGATTGAACCCAGGTCGGCTTCATGCAAGGCAAATGCCCTACCCACTGGACTATCGCTCAGGGCCCTGATACTAAATTTGAAATAATGTTAGTAGAAAGGGCTGGAGCAATAGCACAGCGGTAGGGTGTTTGCCTTGCACGCAGCCAACATGGCCGACCCGAGTTCAATTCCTCC
>JAOXYA010494049.1:0-15100 GCA_028565675.1 Sorex palustris | reverse complement strand
TACACATGCACATACACACATGCACACAAGTGCACACATGTTTACACACATGAGCAAGCAGTTACACACATACATGCACACAGGCGCACACATAAGCACATGTGTACACATGCATGTACACAATAGGTACACACATTTACACACATGAGCACACAGGCATACACATATGTGTACACATGCACACAGGTGTACACAGCACATATGTATACCAAGCATGCAAGTCTATATACACATACATGTACACACAGGTGCACATGCACAGGTTTACACATATGCACACTGGTGCATACATGTACAGATAAGGCACACATGCTCACATGCACACACAAGTGCACACACATACACTGTGCAAGCAGGCAGACACACATGCACACACACAACTGGTTCTCCCCTAGTCTTGGCCTGTGAGCCTGGTGGTGTTAGTGCCTCTGCCATAAGAAGTCCTATGTTGTGACCCTGGCATCGTGGCCCTGTGGAGCCCTGGAAGCATGCCAAGGAGCAGCATCTTAGCCTGACAGGATACTGCTTCCTTTTGTTCCAAGCCCTGATCTGCTGCCAGGGCAGTCTCTACAGTTTCCTTTCGAAACTAGAAAACCCACTGCTCATGGGGGTTTGGGGGAGCTTAGACTCTCATAGAATCCTGCTGTCAGCTCTCTGCTGTGTATGCCCAGAACATCCCAGCTCGCCCTTGCTGGGAGAAGAGCAATGGTTCCCAAAACAAGAATAACCAGTGCAGTGCAGGAGAGGATATGTCTTTGTGTTCTTGTGTCTGTGAGGTGGTGGGAGTATGTGGTGGGAGTACGTGGCGCTTCCTTGGTGGAAGCATTTAGGGAACCCTCAAAAACCAAGAACAGAATTCCCATACAATCTAGGCCCCACTCTGTGTATTGACCCGAGAATTATAGACACTTATCTGAAGAGACATCTGAACACCATGTTACCTCAGCACTACTCTAAATAGCCAAAAGCTGGGTGACTCTGAGCCCCAGTGACTAATGCAGAGAGAGCAGAAGTGGGGACATGCTCAGGGATAAGGACAGATGCCCGCAGGCTGGCTTCAGTGCAGTGACGGCAGAGCAGGCTGTGCTCAGTGCAATGAGGCAGATGGGAAAAGGCTGCCCAGTGCAATCTTGCATAAGAGTGAAGCAAAGAAAGTGAATTAATTGAATAAAAAATAAACTTCCAGATGATCAGACCAATTAGTGGTTACCTGAAGGAAGGGGGCCAGTATACAGTGAAGGATGGAAATTGTATTTTTAGTGGTGAACTTAATGTAGCTTCTACAGTTGTTGATCTATGATGCTAACCCAAAGCTCAAAGAAGGCTAAAAGGCAATGGAGCTTTCATAAAAAGATGTGAAAAGTGGAAAAATGAAACAGAAGTGTGAAGCACAATAAAGCTTTCACAGACATCATCTAATCTGACAAGCAACTGGAAAAAGTCAAAGGCAAAGACGCAAAGCACCAAGGCTGACATTCCTGGGGACCTTTATGACACAGAGATTGTGCAGTCTACAGAGCTCACACACACCATAGAGCTCACACATGCCAGAGTTCACACACACCTCAGAGTTCACTCACTGCAGAGCTCACACACACAGAAGAGCTCACACATACCAGAGCTCACACATGCCACCACATGCCAGAACTCATACACATCTCAGAGTTCATACACACCATAGAGCTCACACACACTGCAGAGCTCACACACACCTCAGAACTCACACACACCTCAGAGCTCACACACACCGCAGAGCTCACACACACCGCAGAGCTCACACATGCCAAGTACACACACACACACACACACACACACACACACACCCCACAGAGCTCACACAGTTGCAGTCTCACTTCTAGCACCTACGTTCTGTAACCATAACCCTTCACAGTGCACCCGCTCCTCTCACATGGAGTAGAAGAAATTAAAGTCAGCAAGAGGTTCACAAGGAAGTGAATAGGGAACCCACTACCCCAAAGATGAAATCCTGACCACTGCACGACACAGTCCACTCTACTGAGGTGGGAATCAAGACTTTGGTCTCTTTATTCCTGCACCTCTGCACTTTCTAGTGTGCATGACAAATCTGGAGAACTCAGTAATGACTAGGAGATAAAAATTAAGGTAGGAGAAAAGAATATGGAAGGGAAGAGAAGGAAGGTGTAAGGCAAGAAAGAGAGAGGACAGTGGAAAGAAGAAGGAAGGAGAAAGAAAGTGAGGGAGGAAGGAAGGAGGAACAATGGAGGCTCCTTAACAAAGAAGAGCCCACAGCCAGAAAAGCCTGCTGGTCTCTGACCCAGGAACAGGCCTATGAGATGGTCTATGACCCAGGAAAGTTCTACGAGGTGGCCTCTGACCCAGGAAATGTCCACGAGGTGGCCTATGTCCCCAGAAGAGGGTCCACGAGGTGGCCTATATCCCCAGGAGAAGATCTATGAGGTGACCTATGTCCCCAGGACACAGATCCACAAGGTGGTTTATGGATCTAGGAGGAGGTCTATGGACCCAGGACCCAGGTCCACAAGGTTGTCTATGACCCCAGGGAAGGTAGGTCTACACGGGTGGTCTACAGCCCAAGAAGCAGTCCACAAGGGGGTCTGTGGCTCCAGGAGGCCATGGTGGGAAGTGGTCCATGTGTAGTGCTGGACTCCGGTTTATCATGCACATCTGGGAGAGAAGGCATGGGGAGGGGGGAAGTCCTGCCTTTAGGCCCTGAGATAGCCCTACCCACACCAGGGCTCCACCCTCTGACCCAGCCAGCTTGGGACAGGGACACCTGTTAAGGAGGGCATAGATATGGGCAGCAGACAAGGGTCTACCATCTAGAGGCATTTTCTCATTGGGGGTCTCGAGTCACCCTGCTTGAAGGTAACTGACACCAGCATAATGAACTGACCTCATGATCGTAAGTGCATGTCCAGGCTCCTTCCTATGGACATTCTCTCACCACACACAATACGAGCCATTTCTGGTGTAGGCCTGTTAGCGTGTTTGATTTCTGAGTGTGCACAGCCTTAAATCTTCAGGATTCCTCATGCTGCCGAGCCCAGCATACCAGAAATGTGAGTATTCCAGCCACAGAGGACACAAAGCCTCTTCATTCCTGGACCCATTAGCTCGCCCAGCATCCATTTCTGTCCACCTCTGGCAAGCAGATTCACTGCCCCTCTCGGAAGCATGTTGTCTCAGATGGTTTCTCCACTAACAATCACACATTTTCATTTACATCACAGGTCCCCACATTTGAGATCTTTCATTGGTGCGATTCACATTGTCCGAGTCCCCATGTCATTTTGGCTGGTGACTTCAGACACCCTGCAAGGTTCAGCCCACTCTGCAAGGTTCTCCCGGAAACTGCTTCCTGGCCCAATCCCAGACCTCCCCCTATCAAGGTCCAACTCAGGCATCTCTAAGCAGTTTGTCTCTGCTATAAAATGCACACAGATGACACTTGCAGCTTCTCAGGACAACATGGTGGCCTGGGGACCAGGGTGACAGAATGGAAGTGTGGGTGGCAAGATTGTGCCCTTGAGGGTAAGGGGTGGGAGATTTATGCTCAGATGGGGCTGCGGGGTCAGGTCAGGAGCTGGGCTGAGTCATTTCTTCTCTCATTGTGGGGTCATTTCTAAGCCCACGGACATGCAGGGTGGTCTGTGTGCAGCAGAGTGGCCTGACGTGGCTACAGTCACAAGCATGAGCCTTGCAGGACACCTGTTGGCCATCCTAGGCTAGTGCTCTGGACAGAAGTCACAGTGGGGGAGCGGGAGGGAAGGGCTGTGTGGGGCGTGTCAGGGAGAGCAGCCAAAGCCCTTGTACCCTTGTTTTTCCCATCCTGTCCCAGGGAACCTGTAATGTGACCCTGGCTGCCGGCTCCCTGGGGACTGCCCAGCCCATTCCTCAGTGAGAATGAGCTGTGTACTCCTCTTCATCCAGCCCCTGGAGTAGAGCTGATGAGAAAGCTTTTCAGAGAGCCATGGACCCAACCACATGACCATTGGCCTGTCCACAGAGAGAAGCACCAGGAGCAGCTCCTCTCTCAGAGGCCACACAGTGGAGAGATCTTTCCAGAATCAGGCAGCATCTCAGACTCTTAGCTATTCTCCAGGCAGATTTCAGAGTGGCTGGAGGGTGGAGAGTTGGGGGAGGACGGGTCAGCTCTCAGTAGATTCACACTTAAACTGCTTGGTGCCAGAAGACACTCAGACACCCCCTGGCAGGCCCTGGCTGTGGGGTCCTCCATGGACGAGGTCAGTTTCCAATCCCTCTCTCCGTAACTTGGGTCCAGCTGTGTGGTTCCCCATGGACGATGCTGTTTTCCAATCCCTCCCTCCTTGGCTCAAGCAGGGGTGTGGCACGTGGCTAGGTATGGCTCTGTTGATGAGGAGTCCCTGCAGCCCCCTGCATTTCCTCAGCACTCATGTTTGCCCCTGAAGGGACCCCACAGATGCCCACTCAGAGATCCCAGCTTAGATATCGCCTGATCCAGAGACATGCTCAAGGTCTGACACTGGGATATAGCAGCTACGCTGTTTCCAGCCCCAGCTTGTGGCTCATCGCAGCTTTATTCGAGCTGGACCCTGATGAGGAGTGAGGTCACGTTGATTGCTAAAAATCCACCTGAAACACTTTGACCACCACAAACTGCAGGAATTCCCTGGCAAATGAGATGCCTTTTCAGCATCTTGGGAGCTTGGTGCAGGCTCTGGAGATGTGGTAATTCACGCGGTCTGGGGAGTTTAGTTCTAACTCACCATCAGCCTGCAGGCCATGGGGGGCATAGAAGACTACAAGTCAGGAGCACCGTACTCTACAGGAGACCCCACTAGCACCCCGGGATGTTCAGAGATAAGCACGAGTGACCAGGACAGGAAGTTACAAATAGGTCTGTCAGCAAAGTGGCCTGGGCACCGGCTGAGTCCTGCCAGGTCCCAGCATGCTCGGGCCTATGGGAGCAGCCCTGGGGTGGGAGGGAGCAGAGAGATGAGTGGGACCCCCACCCCCAGATGCATGTGCAAGGGTTCTTTGCTCTTCCATTGTAAGTGAAGATGCACATCAACTCATTTCAGAGGCAAGAATGCTGACCCGGGAATCTAAAAACTGGTTTTTGAGGGGCCAGAGAGATTGTACAGTGAGCAGAGAGCTTGCCTAGTACATGGCCAACCTGGGTTTGATCCTCGGGATTGCATATGATCCCCTGAGGCCTCCCAGGAGTGATCCCTAACTAAGCACAGAGTCAGGAGTAAGCCCTTAGCACCACTGGGTGAGACCCAATAGTCAAGCAAACAAGAACAGTTATTGATCCTGTCAGCCATTGGCTAGTCTAAGACCTAAGTTCACTCAAGGCCTTTAATCTAACCAATAAATCGGAGGTTCCCTCCCTACATCCCACAGATTCCCATCCTTAATGCCTGCAGTGCTTGAAGGAACCCATGTTCCCTGTAAGGTAGCTACCCCTGAGGAGCCCACCAGTAGGACCACAGCCCCTAAAAACCCCTTGCAGGTGTAGAAGGGAGGGTTCAGGGATGTCCCAGGTTGTTTCAGTGCTCCTGAGCTGACACAGCAACAGCTAATAATGCAACTATGGAACGGATCTAAATAGTCCCTCAATTTATAGATACATACACAGACATGAATATTTTAAAGGCTAAAATCTATTCCTCCAAGCAACTTCCTAAAAGGCTCTTTAACCCTCCCCCACCTCCTGAGTGCTATGAAGCCTGTTATGGCACCCAGCGGGCCGGCTTCACTGCTCTCAGCGTTTGGCTCTGACATCTCCACCATGCCATTACTGGAATCGACGAGACAGAAATACCTTCCAGAGCAGCTTCCTGTCCCTCTCAGACTGGAGAGCCACAGTAAAGTCCACTTCCTTCAGATTTCTCTATTTCACAATTCTTCTAGAACTTGGTTCTTCCTCCAGAGATGAAAGCAGTGTGACTCTTGTCCCCTCCCCAGCTCTGCCTTCCCAACCATCTCTGCAGTACACCAGAGATAGAGTCCCAGACTGGCTTCCCCTCTCCATCCCTCCCAGATAAAGAAGCAGGCTTGGAGGACTGAAGCACTGACCAAGGTCACTGAGCTAGTGGCCAGGGAGCCTGGGCTTTCCCCGAAGTCCCAGACTTGACCTTCACAAACTCTCCATGAAGCACATGCCCTTGGCCTTCGGGTGTCTCAGAGACCAGGCGGCTTGGGGCCTATCAGCCTCAAATCACTCAGTTCTCTCCAGGGAGAGCTAGTCGTGACTGCCCGGGAGAGTGAGTGCTTTAAACTGGAAGTGGTCTGGTTTCTGGGGCACCTTCTTAACACTCACTGCAGCACTCAGACCTTATGAAAACAGCACGTGGGCCGTGGGCCAGGAAATGTGAGAAGAGCAGACAGCAGCAGGAGTCTCCTGTGCCCACACTCCTGGTCCAAGAAGTCCTTGTTCGAACTTCAGGAAAGGGAAGGAGATTCCCTTCCCGGCCTGGGCGTCTGCAAGCTTGCATGTTGAGTCTCAGTAGGCCATACAAAACATGGCAGAAGACTAAAGTCAAACTCAGGTGCAGTGCCAACAAGGTTGCATCTATGAGCCTCTACTCATAGTACCGTGACCTTGGTACCAGACCCACCCATATTCTCATGACTTCATCAAAGCCAACTCCTGCATAGGTCAGAGGGCCCTGTAAGAAAAAGGGATGCTTTGCAGTGGAGCACACAGTGAGAGCTTTGCTGGCTTCCCAAGAGGGGCAGCTTGGGGTGCGCTCCAACCCCAGGTCTGTGCTATCTGCAGGGGCACCTGTGTTCCTCCCAACTCCTCACCTGTCCTCCAAACAGGTCTTGGAAAAGTCCATGTCCACAGAGAGGGCTCTGAGTACTGAACCAAAGAAAAATAGGAAGTTACCATGACAGATCAGTCTGTGTTGCCAAAGGTTGAAAGTCAAACTATAAAATTAGAAAAGTAAATAGATGATAGAGTGTAGATAATATGTAATAGACACATAGCTGGCAATAGATTTATGATGGGTAGATGGATGGATGGATGGATGATTGATGAACATATAAATGAGTGGACAAAAGATGGGTAAATGACAGAAGGAGGAATGGATGGAATGATGGCTACACTGGTACAAAATGATGGATGGAGAGATGACAGGTAGATGGATAATAGAGGCCAGATGGTGGGATGGATAAATGGATGGATACATAAATGATGGGAAAATATGTGGATTATTGATGATGTAAGTAAGTAAGTAAGGCCCTCCCGTTGATCATCGATTTGCAGCCAACATGGCCGACCCGAGTTCGATTGATGATGGATGAATGTATAATAGGTGATGGAAGGAGGGATGAATAGATGATGGTGGATAATAGATGCCAGATGGTGGGATAGATGTATGGATGGCTACATGGATGAATACGTGAACAAATGATGAATGAGTGGATGAAGGAATGGTAGAAGAAAGAATGAATAGATAATGGATGGAAAAAAGATGCCAGGTGGAGGAATGAATTAGTGGATGGAAACATGGGTATATAGATGATGGATAGACGGATAATAGACCGTTAATGGTTAGTAGATGATGGAAGGATGGATGGATGATGGATGAACAATGAATGGATACATGGCTACATAGATGATGTACTGATGAAAGCATGGAATGATGGGCAGATAGGTGTTGGGTGGATAATACACAATCCATTGACGGATAGATAATATCTGAAGAATAGAAGGACGTGTGTATGGATGGACAGACATAGATGATGAATGGACAGAAGGACAGATGATGGATGGAGATACGAACACAGATGACAGATGGATGCATGGAGAGTATAAGACTTCAGCCATTCAGTCCTATGACTTGCCCCCTCTCTCTGACTGACTGGACATTGCTATACCACTGGGGCATTTGGGAGCCCTGAGAGAGGGCTGACTCCAAACAGTCCCTGAGAGAATTCAGGTGGCTCCTCCCTCTGTGGTTCGCTTCCAGTTAACTAAAGGAAGGAACATCCATAAGCTCACTGGCATCTGACCCAGATGGTCCAGTTAATGTATCTACGGGAAGCCACGTGAACATCCCTCCCAGTGCAAGGTCATGGAAGACCTCCAGACGATGTTTCTGGGAACCTGCATTTAACCAGGACACCTAAATAGATTCAAAGATATAGCTGCATGTGTGATCACACATGTGCTTATATGTATAGCTGTGTTTGAGCAGATGTGCTAATACATACCACTGCATGTGTAAGCACATGTGTTCTGATGTATATAGCTGCAGCACAGGTGTGTTGATACATAACATACAGCTGCATGTATTAACACAAATGTACTAACATGTAAAGATCCATGTGTGAGCATGTGTGCTGGTATGTATTGCTGCAATACAGATGTACTGATACATAAATCTATGTACATAATCACATATATGTTGATATGTGCCTGCATATGGGCACACGTAGCCTGATATGTACATTTTATGTGGGCACATGGTCCTGACATGTGCATCTGTGTGAGCACATGTATTCTGATGTGTATAGATATATGTGTGAGCACATCTGTGGGCACATGTGTGTCAGTACATGTAGATTGATGTTGAACACATGTTTGCTGATATATACAGCTGCATGTGTGTGAGAATACATGTGATGATAAGTATAGCTCATGTGCTGATACAGCTGCATGTATGAGTACAATGTGTGCTGATAAGTACAGCTACATTGTGTGAGCACACGCATTCTGATATGTACATCTGCACATGTGTGCTAGTATGTGCAGCTGCCTGTGTGAGTATACATGTGCCCAGGAAAGAGAAGGTGAACAAGGAGAAAGCAACTGAGGCAGGGTCCACGAAGTGCTCTGCTGGCAGCTGGGCAAGAGCATCCTGGAAGCTGCGAATCAGGAGCTCTGGGCAGACGTGGGCATGGCCGAGGGTCTCTGAGATCCCTTGAGAGGAGCTGGTTTGCTGATACCAAATGGACCACGGCCCTGCTGGGCCTATATTAGGAAACACCTGATTGTTCCTGGGCAGCCTCCTCCCATTCAATGTCCTGCAGCCAGGGTCTCCGCCATACACCTGTGGCCTCACACACTCTCAGCTTCCAGGCCTGCTAAGACGTCTCCAACACCCACCTCAGAGCCTTGGGCTGTCTCTGGAGCTTTTCATTCTTTTCATTTTTTGTTTTGGGGCCACAGTAGGTGATGGTAAAGGATTACTCCTGGCTCTGCACTCAGGGATCACTCCTAGTGGTACTCAGGGGACTCTATGGGATGCCGGGGACCAAATCTGGGTCAGCTGTATGCAAGGCAAGTGCCCTCCACTCTCTCTGGAGCTTTTCTCAGATCCCTGAGGACATAGAGAAGAAACTGCCTCTGCAGTGAGAGTCCATCTCCAAGTTCATTTGTAAACTTCCCACAGCCGAGTCCTTCTGTGTCACCCACATTGCCCCCAGGTCCATGCCCACTGCTAGCCACTGCCCAAGGGAGATACACACCCACCACTGGCCACTGCATGAGGCAAAGCCATGCCCGGCCATGCTGCTGCCCTCAGCCCAGATCCATGCATGCCATCAGCCATCCAAGGCAGATCCACATTGTGAGCAGCTCATTCAGAGGCAGGGGCAATGGCAGGGGCAGATGTTAGAGCTGCCGGGCACCGCTCACCTCCGCGGGTCAGGGGACTCCTTAGGGATGTTGTCTGAGGGGCCCAGACAGGGAAGGTGGTACAGTGCCTGGCTAATGTGAACTCCCCTCTACAGGGAAGAAATGTGGGGAGGACAATACAGCATGTGCCGGCTCTCGACTGCATCTCCCTCATGGCTCTTGAAGCCTGGCTGCCCCCAGTGTTTCTCTGCAAATGTGCGGGCTCAGGGAGGAGCAGCCCAGGGCAGAGTTCACTTGGGTATCTGTCGCATGCCAAATGCCTCTCAAGAACTTAGAACTCCGTCTAACGCAAGGCAGGTGGGGGCGCTGCTATTGGGCCACCCGGTCCCGGTCAGCAGGGACACTTCCTGCCAGGACCTGGTCAGAATCTGGGCAGCAGCAAGGACACTCACCAGCCTGCACAGGCCCAAACCCCCACAGCCAGCCCCTCTGCGCTGTGCAGTGTGCCCATAGCTGTTTCTAAGGGGGAGCTCATTGTTAAGGTGGGTGTGAGGCCAATGGCCCTCTATGCTGCTTTCTTATCTCTGTCCACAGATTGCCAACACAGCACTTTGAAAGAAAAAAGAGAATTATACCTGGATCACTGCGGATTATTTCAGCTATGCCTAACCACAAAACTGTATTAATAATAATCACTAGTGCCTGCGTGCTATTCTCCCAGGCATTCAAACGTCTTTATTTATGCTCAGGGAAGTGGCTCTGACCCGTGTCATTCCCTAGTGTAAATGAGGAAGCAAGAATGCAACCAGTCCCTGATTGGCCCGGGAAGGCACAGCATTAAGGCAGTTCCGTGTGGTGCCCTCAGACAGGGCACCGCTGAGGTCTGCCGAGTTCTGAGGCCAGGGGAGCACCTGGCCTTGAGCAGCACCGCCTGTGTAAGCTGGTCCTCCCTCCTCCTTCAGGAGCCTGTGTGCAGCCACCCAGCAGGAAGCCTGGTGTGTGGGCACATGGCCCCAGCCCTTGCTTGAGAAGGGGCAGAAAGCCCAGCGTCAGTGGCACACGCTCAGGGCAGGAGCTGAGCTTTCATCTCGCTGTGATTGAGGTACTCTTGCTCTAATGATCCCACAGGAGGCTCCATGAGAGAAAAGGAGATGCTGTGTGGTTCTCAGAGCCCCAGGGAAACATCAGACAATCTACTGTGGTTCACAGTGGATGCGAGAGCAGAGAGGATGACAGTAAGCCCAATGCCCAGGCCGGCCAGCTGGACCCCGTGTCAGCATCTCTGAGACCGGAAGGGGCAGAACCAGCATCCTAAGCCTGCAGGGACCCAGAGTCTGAGTGCATTGGACCCAGCCACACCAGCAACACTGGCATGGGACGCAAGCAAACTGTGTCATCAGACTCTAGAGAGTTTCAGAGCTGAGCCGGGCAGAGTGATGACAGGGTGCAGGGCCAGGAAGGAAGGAAGGAAGGAAGGGCAGAGCTGCTCAGAAGTCAGGTGCCTTCCCTGGCCCAGATGAGACCACAAGGTAGCTGGGCGCAGTGAGGCCCAATGTCCCTCCAGTGTGATGACACCCCAGGTTAAGATCTGCCCCTGTCTGAGGGATGCCATGCCTACTTGGGGTGTCACTGGTGAATCCAGTAACTTCTAGCTTCTCCTAGGGAGAGAGCTTTTTTTGTTGTTTCTTTAAGTAACTTAACCAAGCTGTCACCTGCATACCTGCATCTCTTTGGACTCCAATCAACACCGGGAAAAAGAAAAGAGAATTAGAAAAGAAGAAAGAAAACAAGAGAGCATGCACAGACAAGCAACATGCATGTCCTCTGGGAAGGAAGCTAAAATGCCATTTCAATGGGAGAAATCTGAATTTATAATCCTGGGTGCTTCAATCTGTTCCTTTGGAGCTTGGCAGTGTTATAACTTTATCGGCATCTTTTTTAAGGCAATCCAGGGGAAGTCTGATTGGATGTATTTTTACAAAGCAGGATGCCACTTAGAAGAGGAAAATCTTGAGAGATATTTCCTTTTTAAAATTTACAAAAAATATTCAGCATGATTTTCCTCCTTTTTCCCAGGAGGGCTCTGTGCAATCTTTACAGCACTGGCCTGGTCCTACCTCAAGTAGCCCAGGGTGGTGCACTCTCTGACCACGGCTCTCACACTATGGATGGGATGGGGGCCAATCTCTCCTGGTGATGCCTGCAACGCATCTCAGCACCCCGCGGTCCAGAATGTCAGCCTCCTGGGCCGCTCACCATGGCCTCCACCACCCACTGGCCCCCCCTCAAGCTGCCCTGAGCTTGCCGACAGCTTTTTTCATTAATATTTCAGTGTCTGGCTGGCAGGGACTAGGGAAGCCCTTTGGTCTCCATGGGGAGCAGAAGACAAACTGCACGAAGTCCTTTGCCCACCGCTTTTGAGAACTGCTTAGATCTGGCTCAGGAACAGCTTCCACCACTCTGCTTTGCGCAACATTTGTGAAGACCAAGAAGCAAAGTGCTGTTGACTGAATGTGGAGAAGGGAAGGCGAGAAAAAGAGAAAGGAGAGGGAAAAGGAAAAGGGTCAATGCAGATCCTCCAACCTGTCCACAACTGCAGACCAGCATCTGACTGCACACCTGTCCATTGAGCAGCGTTACAGCCTCCATGGTAGACCTGTGGCCTTCAGCCTTCCACACCTTTTCCATGCAGTGGCAGTAGAAGGCCACTGTGGGAAGGGAGGAGGCCAGGAAGGAAGGAAGCAGGGAAGGTGCAGCTTGGTGCCCGTGCACCGTGCACCGTGTACCATGGACGCAGCAGGCAGGCCTGGTATTCAGGAGGAAGGAGTCATAGAGCCGGGAGGGACAGAGTGAGGGAGAAATGAGCCAGCTCTGATGCTGATGAAGTCCAACACTGTGTGTTGCTCTGGCCCCTTCACCATTGCCCTTTTTATGGCCTACAGTAACCTGAGATCAGGGAGACTGAAGTTTTGCCTGAACTCCAAAGCTAATAGCATAGTCATGTTTGCTGAGACCCCTCTAAGAAGGGGTCACCTGTCAGGTAAGAGAAAGGCCCATTCTCAGGCCCCTCATGGGCCTATTTCACAACAGGCAACCAGCTTCTGACCGACTGGCTCATAATCTGGAAAAACAACACACTTCAAATTGTCTTTGGCTTCAGAACAAGCATTTGACAAATAAACAGATCACGATGAAGTACCACGTTATTTCATGATGAAAGAAAAGGGCCACACTGGAGTCCATAGAGACCATGTGTGGATGATCCCACTGGCAGGGCTGCACAAAGGAGCCCACGGGGAGAAAGAGCCACTGACGGGGCTGCACGGGAGCCCACGGGGAGCCACACGTGAACAGGCCATGGACAGGGTTCCATAGGAGCCCACAGGGAGCCACACATGGACGGGCTACAAACAACATTGCATGAGAGCCCACAGGGAACCATGAGTGAATGAGCCACTGATGCAGCTGCATGGGAGCTTATAGGAGCATGTGTGGACGATCCACTGACAAGGCTACACAGGAGCCCAAGGGAGTCATGCGTGGATGGGCCACTGACAGCACATGCTCAGCCACCTTTTCTCCAAGATCAGGAGCAAGGCTGGTGAGGCTCCCTCCAGCAGGTCTGTGTGATGGAGTCATGGGAGACAGAGAGGAGGCAGCCCAGCTGGAAAGGAAGAAGTGCTGTAGTAGTGCCTCACAGAGAGAAACCTAGAACTCTGCTAGGACAAACTGGCAAGTTCAGAGCGTTTCAGGATAGAACGCTACAGTACCATGAACTCTCTCAGGAGAAATAAAGGAACTGCACTTGCAGTTGCATCAAAAACAGTACAAATATTCCTAAATCTGAAAAGGAGCATAGCGATATAGAGACCGGCGTACTGAAACTGTAAGACAAAGAGAAAACACACGAGGCAACACCAGCTCGTGTTCTTGCATGGGGATGTGCAGACCACGCAGCAGCACCATCCATAGATCCAATTAAGCCCTAATGAAATTCCAAATGCACCTGAGGCAGGGGACTCCATACAATGCTCGGTGCTCTTGGCCACTCCTGGAAGTCCCTGGACGTGTTATGCAGACCAGTGATATGGAGCCCCTGAGACTCTCTGTGCTGGGGGGCACCAGGGCTACCATGCTGGTGCTGGGGGCCACGAGGGTTGGAACGAGACCTGGCCATGACTCCAGTCCTCTGAGAATCCTCCCTAGACTCCAACAGAAATATTCATGTCCTCAAATCTGTCTGGCCCAGAAAAAAACAGAGTGGAAGAGGTGTCTTGAGAAAGGGGAGCCGGGACTGTCACAGTTCCCATGTGGTGGAGCTGCTGTGATCAGACAGGCACGGTGCTGGCACAGAATGAACACAGTGGTCCGGAAATAAGACCATGTGCTATGGATAGTGCACCAGTCCTCGTGGGAGCACTGAGAACACGTGACTGAGCACTGGGAGCCTTGGAAACACCAACAAAATATGACTGTGCACTAAGAACACCAAAAGCACCAGGAGCACTGGGAACATTAAGAACACTGAGAACACGTAACTGAGCACCAACAGACTTGGGAGCACTGAGAACACATAACTGAGCACTAACAGCACTGGGAACATCGGAAGCACAAACACTATGAGTACTGGGAGCACCAGTTACGCTTTGAGGGTCCTATGTGCCTGGAGACCAGGGAATAGCATGGACTGGACTACAGGACTGGACTATCCCTGGAATGGCCCTCTGACAGGCAGCCACTCACGGCTCTGACGTGGGACCCTGAGGATGGGGTCAGCTGCTTGGCTCCTCCTGCAGGCCATGGGGGAGGGTCTGCTGGTGGCCCCGGGCTGCATGTCGGTAGATGATTCCTCTGGGTGGTTCCATCTCTCCCACCTCGCTGTGTCTGTCTCAGTGCTGAGGGTCCCTTCCACATGGATGTTGCCCCTTTGGGTCAGCACCTGCTGCGTGATCTTGTTTCGCTTGGATCCCCCATTCTCCTGGAAGATGCAGCTCAGCCGCACAAGCAGGCACCAGGGAGGCTCAGCCAGCACAGCCCTTGAGGGACCCTGTCCTGTGCCCCCTATGCCCTCTGATGCCAGCCCCAGAGCTCCCCCCATGCTTGCTTGCCTCAGAGACTCAGAGTTGCTAAGCCCCCTGGGCTCCTGTGGCAGAGCCGAGTTCAGATCCCCACCTGCCATGGTGTCCTCCTAGTGGCCTGCTGGGATGCCAGGAACTGAAGGCAACTGGGCACAGCCGGCACCCCAAGCCATTCTCTTCGAACACAAATGGTGCCAGAGCAGCTCAGGCTCGGGCCGTGTGCCTGGTCGTTGTTCTCTCCACATGACCCACTCACCCTGTCCCACTTCCCCTGGGAAACTGGGTGGGGAAGATGGAGAGGTCATCTCTCAGGTGGTTCGCAGCTGGGCCTGCCACAAGCATGACCTCAGGTTCTCCTTTTTTTTAAATTTTTATTAGTGAGACACCATGAAGTACAGTTGTAGACTTACAAATTTTGTGCTTGGGTTTCAATTATACAATGATC
>JAOXYA010494043.1:0-15100 GCA_028565675.1 Sorex palustris | reverse complement strand
GGAGGAATCGAACTTGGGTCGGCCGTGTTGGCTGCATGCAAGGCAAACGCCCTACCGCTGTGCTATCGCTCCAGCCCCAATGAGTAAATAGATATTGAAAATAATGTAGTTTTAGGGGGTATGGTGCCACCAGCAGGTCAATCTGTACCTGTGAGGCGAATGCATCAGCAGCCTGATGGCACTGTCAGATTTTCAGATACCCCAATATTGCTGCTGTGCCTTTGGCCAGACCCCAAAATCTTGGGGCAAAGTTTACCAAGAAAGTAAACAGCCAAAAGTTACGTATGTGGGAAACACACCCACAAACCACCTCGGGTTCAGCTATATAATTGGAGGCATGGCTTCTCTGGTTCCTGATAGAATTGCTTAATCGCCATGATCCCAGAGACTCAGAAACAAATCTCAGAACCCAAAGCCTTTTGGTAGAAATGTGCCCTGTTCCCGCTATAAGTTATTAGTGCCGGGTCACTCCAGGTGGGAATAGGTTTTGTGCCTTGGCTTGTTGTCCTTGACGGCCCAGAGCTTATTTGGAAAGCCAAATATGAGCCCGCGGTGACGGGGAAACTGCAGTCTCATGGGAAGGGGGGTGGTACTGGCTCATCCTCACGCCCTACTGAGGTCAAGAGTTGCCCCCCACGAGAGGCTCTCTGGCACAGCCATGGCACCAGAGGCAAAAGGACTTAATCCAGAGCCTGGCAGCTTGCGGTAGAAAAGTGAATGTGTTACCATGTGTTAAACTACAGTGCCATGCCTTCCTGGGAGGGAAAGAGTGTTGCTCTTTTCTGCCTTTTCCCCCCCTGGTAGCACGGTGGCCGCCACCACAGAACTTATTGGAAAGCCAGGTATGAGCCTGCGGTGATGGGGCAACTGCAGTCTCATGGGGGGGGGCAGTAGCGGCTTGTCCTTCACGCCCTACTGAGGGCATGAGTTGCCTCCACAAGTGGCTCTCCGGGACGGCCATGGCTCCAGGGGCAAAAGGACTTAATCCAGAGCCCGACAGCTTGTGGCAGAAAAGTGAATGGACCCTGCATTAAACTACGGCACCAAGCCTCCCCAGGAGGGAAAAGGTGTTGCTCCCTTCCGCCTTTCCAAATCCCCGGCAGAAGGGTGGCCACCACCTCAGAGCTTATTGGAAAGTCAGGTATGAGCCGGTGGTAATGGGGCAACTACAGTCTCATGGGAAGGGGGGCAGTACCCGCGCGTCCTTCATGCCCTACCGAGGTTATGAATTGCCTCCCACGAGTGGCTCTTTGGCACAGCCATAACACCAGACGCTCAGACCATCCAATTTTTGGTTTGGGGTCCACACCCGGCTGTGCTGAGGGCTTACTCCCAGCTCCGGGAATCAGGGCTCACTCCGGGCCATGTCCAGGGGGGACCTTGTGGGGTGCCCGGGATTGAACCGGCCCCACCCTGTCAAACTTTTCATGATGCCGTGCAACTTCTTTATGATGTGTGATGTTTAGAATTAAATTTGGAAAACTTTTGGCCAATTTTAAAATAAGAATGAGAATGTTTCAAAGGGAAAACATACCACCCCCCTGGGTCTTCTGTTCAGTGCTTCCCTTCCGGGCACTCGTGGGGGGCGTGGGGGTGCCAAGAGACCCCCCGCAGGCTCACCTGCAGTTTCCTCTTCTTCCTCGAGAGGCTTCCAGTCCAGTCACTGATACGCCGCATACGGGCCTTCAGGGAGCTCTTGGCCACATCCTCAGTCAGGGCTTTGGACTTGCGGCAGGGGAGGGTGAAGGAGGCGTAGGGGGCGTCCCCGCGCCCCACGCGCGAGGGCACGTCCATGTCGGATGCGAAGGACACGCGGTTGCTGAGGCCGGGCTGCGGGCCGATGTCGTCAGCTGAGAGCCGGGGGCCTAGGGGGGCCTGGGGGTAGAGGTCCCGGAGCGAGGACAGGGAGGAGCTTTGGTTGAAAGGTTTCGGGGGGTCACGGCTGGGGAAGTGTCCGGGCAGGCCGGGGGGCAGCCCGGGGTGGTGGTGGCCAACGTCGGGCGGGCCAGGGGCAGGCGACGAGCCCTCGGGCTCGCTGACCTCACCACCGCCGGGGCCCCAGGGTGAGTCGTACCAGGAGGACTCGGAGCTCAGCGAGCTGCTGCCCTTGCTGGAACGTGGCCGGGCAGCGGGACCACGGGGGCTGGGTGGCGAGTGGGCACCGGGCGTCAGCACCACCGGCGAGTAGCGTAGCAGCTGCACCGGCCCGTCGGCACCGCCAGGAGGGTCCTGGCTGCCCCCGCTGTGGAACTCCACCCGGAGGCAGCCGTCCACCTTGCCCAGGGTCTTGATGAGCACGCGGGGGCTACCGCGGTCCTCCTCATCGGGAGGCGTGGAGGCCAGGCTCTCGGGGCGCCCGGTGCAGGGGTGCAGGGCACCATTGAAGTCTCGCAAGGCCGCGGGGTGGGCTGGCGGCTCGTGGAAGCCGTTCTCGGGGGACAGAGGCACAGGGAGGCCCTGGAAGTTGCCTCCCGGGATGCTGGTCCTGTGCTTGGCGTGGGCACAGCCCTTGGCCGCCGTGTAGGGCTGATTGGTCTTGAAGTGTGACAGGCAGCTGCGGGCCAGGGCCCGGGACTTGTAGCCCGCCCCGTGGCCCCATCCGTGCGGGGGCTTCTCGTCTTTGGCGTGAAGGCTGCGGATCTTGAGCGAGCAAGGCTTCTGCTTAGTACTGGCAAGAGCACTGCTGTGAGCTTTGGAGCCCTGGAGGGTGTACTGACTCTCCGAGTTCCCCATCTTCACCTAGACGGAAAACAGCCACGTGAGTGAGAGTCACGGAAGGGCCACATGAGTAAGTCACGTGAGTGCCTGAGAGCCACAGGAGTGAGAGCCACACAAGTGGGTCACACAAGAGTCACATGAGTGAGTCACATGAGAACCACATGACAGCCATGTGAGTGAGCCACGTAGGAGTCACATGACTACGTGCCTCAGTACAACCCCCAATCCATTACAACAGAACTCTTTTTTTTTTCTTTTCTTTTCTCTATTTTGGGCCACACTTGGCTTACTCTTGGCTCTGCACTCAGGGGTCACACTTGGTGCAGCTCAGGAGACAGTGTGGGGTTCTAGGGCTCAAACCCAGGTCGGCCACATGCCAGGTAAGCACCCCATGCACTATACTGTCTAACCCATGACAGAACTTTGTTTAAAAAAAAAGTTTGTGGGGCTGGAGAGATAGCACAGCAGGTAGGCCGTTTGCCTTGCACGCGGCTGACCCGGGTTCGATTCCCAGCATCCTATATGGTCCCCTGAGCACCGCCAGGAGTAACTCCTGAGTGCAGAGCCAGGAGAAACCCTGAGCAATGCCCGGTGTGACACCCGCCCCGCCCTGCAAAAAAAAAAAAAAGAAAAGATTACCAATGAAGGAAGCCATGTGCCAAAATAACGTGAGAAGCTGTTAGACAGGGTGGACATGATGGCATGAGACGGGGAGATGCAAAGTAGCTGTGTCTCTGAGCCCACCCCTGAATGTGAGTAGGCAAAGGCAGAGGAGCACAGAGACCAGAGTCCAACAGGCAGAGGGAGCAACCCAGGAGGAAACAACACGTCCCAAATATTCTGTTTAAATGTTGCTGGTTGGGCTGGAGAGATAGTACAGTGGGTAGGGCATTTGCCTTGCACGTGGCTGACCCCGGTTCGATTCCCAGCATCCCGTATGGCCCCCTGAGCACCGCCGGAGTAATTACTGAGTGAAGAGCCAAAAGTAACTCCTGTGCATCGCTGGGTATGACTCAAAAAGAAAAAAAAGGGGAAAAAATAAATGTTGCTGGTTAACCTGCACAAGAGGCAATAAGATGAAATTTGGAAATAGAAACAAGTGAATAATCTTCGTGAAGATTAAGACTGTGGTAGAGCAACTGGGTGTGTGGGGCAGGGGCGATGCACCTCCCTACCACGTATAAGGCCCTGGGTTCAATTCCCACCACCAAAATAACGACACATATAAATAATAATAATAATAATAATAATGTGATGGAGATAGTGCATTGAGCTTTGGTGAAATGAATTTATTTTAATTGCATGCTGACACAGTAACAACCAAGTCTCACGATGGAGACGTTACTGGGCCCGCTCGAGAAAATCGATGAACAACGGGAGGACAGTGACCACAGTGACCACTGCTGACTTTCAATGGGGAAACCCAGAAACATGCATAATGGTACAACGCTATGCTAACTCCAAGTTTAAAAGAAAAAATGTAATAAGAACGATGAGTTTTCTTTGAGGGTAATAAAGTTATCTGTTCGTAAATATCTAGGATAGGAAATTGATGAGAGTCTTGAGTCTCAGAGAAAACTGCTTAATTCCGTTCCACTGCCACATTTGTTGATACGCTCTCTTATTCCACACATTTTTATTGTGGACTTATTATGTGCTCTATGCTGTGCTGATATAGCTATTTTGCCAAACACTTGAAAGCAGAAACTTCACTTCTATTCTCATAAAGTTTTTTGTTTTGTGTTTTTTTTTATGGGGACGGGGGGGGGTTCACACCTGCTGGTGCTCAGGGATTACCCCTGCCTCTGTATTCGAGGGTCAACCCTGGAAGGGTTTGGTATCCATATACAATACCAGGGACTGAACCAGGTAGATTACATGCAAGGCATACAAGCTAGGCTCTACCAGCTATACTATCTCTCTGACCCTATATTTAAAAATAAATAAATAAATAAATAAATAAAGGCAGTGGAGCTTTAGGAAAACTTTTTGCAGAGACCTGGGCAAATAATCACAACTGAGTCTTAACTATGAGGCACAGTACAGAAAATGAGCATCTGGACCCTTCCGACCCAGTTTTCTCTCTGAATAGATGTCATTCACTGACTTTTGATCCCACTCTTATCTTCTCTTCTACTTAATTTTTTTTAAATATGTAGTTTGTAAAAATCAGTTGTAACTACTGATTTTTTTTATCTACATAAAATATGGGAATCAACATACAGTTTGACAAGGCTTGCAATAAGGAACTGCCTTTGCAAATTCCAAATTCTAAGGACATGGCAAGCAGACAGAGGAGGCTGTGTGAGTTTTTCCAGTTGGAGAGAGTAGAATTTCTTCAACCTTTCCACTCTCGATCCCTTTTGCCTCTATAAAATAGGTATTCAAATCAAACCTCAACCCTAAGCCCTCACCCTCACCCTAAACCCTGACCCTATGTCCTTACCCTAAACACTCATCTTCACCCACACACTAAACCCTTATCCCAAACCCTACCCATACCCTAAATCCTCACTCTATCCCAAACTCTAAACCTCACCCATCCCCGAAACTCTCACCCTCATCCTAACCTTAAACCTTAACCCTACCCACTCACCCAGACCCTCAACTCTCATCCTAACCCTAAATCCTAATCCTAAACCCTCACCCTATCCCCATTATAAATCCTAACCCCCAACCATAACCCGTCACCTTAACCCCTGGCCCTTCATCCTAATCGCTAAACCAGTCCCTCACCTAACACTTAACCCTTTGCCCTAACTCCCAACCTTTCACCCCTCACCCTAACTGGGGCATCATCTCAGCTCCTTTCCTCTCCTCAGGTTCCTTCTTACACCCATGGTGGCACTGACTCAGCTCCAAGGAACAGTCTAGAAATGCCCCTGGTAGGTGACACAGAGCTGGGGACAATGCTGTTTGTCTTAACGCTGGGCCCGGAGGCTGACCTCTATGCCAGCTCTCAGATGGACGAAAGAACTGAGCAGATGGTCTCTGGACACGGGTCTTGGAGCAGACACAGGTATTAGCACCATGGACAGTTGGGCTGGGAGTGTGGTCGGGGTGCGTGGACACACGGGGGGTGGGCAAGCCTGACCTTGATCCAACCTGCAACGCTGGAAAATCAGTTCTGAGCCCATGAAAACCAGGCAGCTAAGGGAAAGGGAGGGGGAAGGGCCTGGGGACGGCCAGAACTGCCAGCTACAAGCTTAGGGAGAGGGAAACTGAGCGGGAGACCAGGTGGAGGGGATGAAGGGCAGGGGGGTGTCAGCTGCCAGGAGAGTGCTGAGTTGACAGAGTGTAGCCTGCACAGCCGCTGATGACACCAAAGACCTTGGTCAGACAGGCAAGGAGCCCATATGGGTGCGGGGCCCCCAGCAGATCCACCTGGCCCTGCAGGTGCAGCCCAATGGTGCCTCCAAGGCTTCCTGAGGCCACAGAATTGCTGCTGTGCCTCTGGCTGGACCCCAACAACTCAAGACCAAGATTCCCCAGAAATTAAGCCACCAAAGGTTGGGTATGTGGGAGCCACGCCCACAAACCACCTCTGCCTCAGCCATACAAGCTCATTTATCTGCCTTGCTTCAGAGACCCATAAGTAAATCTCAAAAGTGATCAAAAACCACAGGTAATCTCAGACTTGAACAGATGGCGGTAAATCGTGGGGGCGGGATGTTGGTCAGCCTGGTGCCCACCCAAGAAGATCCCCCAGAAGCCGCTTACTCCCCACAATCCAAAATCACTGCCATGCCCCCAGCCAGACTCTGAGATATAATCTGCTGAAAATTCAGGTATGCAGGTTTTCGGACTGAAATATTTAGGCTTTCTCAGTGTGGGAATGGACTACCTCCCCCCACCTCCCTGTACTTCTGGAAGCCTCAAAGTCACGTCCACACCCCAAAGCTGCCACCCAGTTAAAAAAGCTACTCCAGCCTTACCATCCTGATAAAAGTAGTGAATGCCCTGAAAAAAAGATGATGACCTCTCAGCACCTGTACTGCAAACCATTATGCACAAAAGGAAAAGGACAGAGACAGAGAGAGAGAGAGAAAGAGAGAGAAGAAAAGTTCCTGCCATAAAGGCAGGAGGGGTGGTGGTGGGGGGTGTTGGTGAATGGGGGGGAGGGAAACAGGGGATACTGATGGTGGTAAATGTACACTGGTGGAGGGATGGATGTTGGATCATTGACTAAAACTATCTTATAGTTGCTCAATTAAAAAATTCTTAGTAAAATAAAAATAATAAAAACAAAATTGCATTATCATATACATATCATTTGTAATGTGACATAGGGGCTGGAGAGACAGTATAGCAGTCTTGTTGTGTACATGGCAGACCCAAGTTCGATCCCTGGCACCACATATGGTCCCTGAAGCCCTGCCGGAAGTAATCCCTGAATGCAGAGCCAGGAGTAAGCCCTGAGTATCACGAAGTGTAGCTCCCACCCCACAAAATAAATTGTGCTATCTCCACGATGAATTCATTTCCATTTTTTTCTCCTACTATTATATCTTATTTCTCAAAACCAAACCCCATAATTCGGCATTTCTCAAACAGGGCCCGTACCCCCCAGGATATTCCAAGGGGCCCACAAGTAAAAATAATGTATATGAAGAGGGTCACAGGACAAAATCGGGGGCCAACCCGTAGGCAACAGGCCACAGGAAGGAAAGAAGGCTGCAGAGGAGCCCACGGTGGGAGGAAGGTCGAGAACCACCTCTGAGCCCTCTTCACGTGGCCCGCCTTAGGATGACAAGCCTTCAAACATAGAATCCAATGTTAGATTTAATGCAATGCCTGGAACGCTGAAGGTTGGCAGTGCTATGTTATTCCTTTTGTCAAACCATCACACTTTAATCTACCATCCAGCCAGCGGACGAGAAACAAGAGAGGAATTACCGAGGGGGTGTCAGGTGGCAGACCCTGTGCCATCATGTGTTTTTCCTCATCAATCTGTCACCCACACACAAAGCAGAATAATAAGGGAGAAGAGGCAAGAGGCAGGGAAGGCAGCCCTCCACAGACCCCTCACGGCCCAGCCTCCACAGACCCCGCACAGCCCAGCCTCCACAGACCCCTCACGGCCCAGCCTCCACAGACCCCTCATGGCCCAGCCTCCACAGACCCCGCATGGCCCAGCCTCCAGAGACCCCGCACGGCCCAACCTCCACAGACCCCTCATGGCCCAGCCTCCACAGACCCCTCATGGCCCAGCCTCCACAGACCCCTCACGGTCTAGCCTCCACAGACCCCGCACGGCCCAGCCTCCACAGACCCCTCATGGTCCAGCCTCCACAGACCCCTCATGGTCCAGCCTCCACAGACCCCACACAGGTCAGCCTGGGTCTGCTGAACCCTCAGCCAGCAGCACAGACGCCCCTCAGGCAGCCCGGGAACGGGGTGGGGGTGCACAGATTCCTGCCCCCACCTTCGGGGCCAGGGGAGAACCGTGGAGAGCGCGGCTGTGCTTCCCGCCGGCAGGCCCAGTCAGCAGCACCTCTGGGCTCCTGCCTTCGTCCCTCACGTTTGTTTTCTCCTTCAGTGGAGGGGGCTGTGGGGGGGCACTCTCGGCTGCTCTCGGGGCACATTCCTGGCCCTGCATTCTGGGGTCACTTTCGGTAGGCAAGAGAGACCAGGTCGGGTGCTGGGGATCGAACCCGCATCAGCCATGTGCAAGGCAAGTGCCCCAGAGGGCCCTCTCCAGGACCCCCTCCAGGGCTGGGAGCAGGGGGCTCCACAGATGGCCCTGAGGCTCGGGGCCCCTCCCCCATCTCTTTTTCCAGCCTCCACGCCATTTCTCAGAGCCTCAGTGGCACCTCACCTCACCTCACCAAGGGCAGCGCCCCAACTCTGAGGGCTTCCCCCATGGCCCTCCGTCTCACCCCGTTTAACCCCAGCCGGGCTCCTACCTCCTTTCTCTTCAGCTCTGCAGTCCCGCCTTGCGGCCGGCCTCCAGCCTCCGGGGGAAGCTACAGCCCCCAGTCCAGCCCATGGGGCCTCACCAGACACCCGAGCCAGGTGCAACGCCTAGTCCTGCATCCCCCAAGCACCCTCGCCACACACACACTTGGACTGAGAGAGATGCTCAGGGGCCACTTGAAGCTGGGCCCCGCCACGGGGAGCCACCAGGGGCCAAACTCGGTCCTAGTCTCAGTCCCAGCTCCAGGGCCCCGTGGGGAGGGTCCAACCCCGGGCTCAGGTGCCAGGACAGCTCCAGGCATCATGCCGTAATGACCCTGTTGAGCCGCTGACCGTGTCCCTCAGCTGCA
This sequence comes from Sorex palustris, assembly GCA_028565675.1. NCBI lineage: Eukaryota > Metazoa > Chordata > Mammalia > Eulipotyphla > Soricidae > Sorex > Sorex palustris. Next base: position 6,116 of record JAOXYA010494043.1, on the reverse strand, counting down.
TCGGGTGGACATGGCGGCCTTCCCAGAGGGGCTGGGAATAACGGGCAGAAATCCTGAGTCTGCCCTTGGCACGCCTTCAGCACTTGGATAAACTTTTATCTTTATTTTTATTTGCTTTTTTGGGTCACATCCAGAGATGCTCAGGGGTTACTCCTGGCTCTGCACTCAGGAATTACTTCTGGCAGTGCTCGGGGACCATATGGGATGCTGGGAATCGAACCCGGGTCAGCCGCGTGCAAGGCAGACGCCCTACCCGCTGTGCTATCGCTCCAGCCCCACATGTATAAACTTTAGGGAGTGGGGGCAGGGCGGAAACTGGGGACACTGGTGGTGGGAAATGTGCACTGGGGAAGGGACGGGTGTTGGAACATTCTATGACTGAAACCCAATCATGAACAACTTTGTAACACAGTTGATTCAATAAAATAATAAGAATAATTATGATAAAAAAAAAGAAGCAGGGAGTAGAGTTCCTGGTGAATGAAAAATACTGATAGGATGCTTTTCCTTAAACATGGCCACCAACTTTCAACACTTCCTGGTTGGCCGAATTCATTCACGGTTGTGTCACCAATGCTAACTTTAGAGAGTATGTTCACCTGGCTGCTTCTGAGACTTCAAAGAAGCAAAGGAGGAACTCCCTGAATCAGCAGGCAACTGGACCCCACTCCAGAGAGGTGAGAAAAGTGGGTGTAGCCTTTCTGGAAGATTCTGGCAGGTTCTGGTGGTTGACAGTGAGTCCTAAACATGGCGTCCTCCCAACCCCCAGCCCGGAGTTCTTGGTCTGAACTTTTCCCCAAAGACCTTTTTGGCTCATCTCCGTTTCCATGATTTCTTGCTTCTCCAGCCTCAGTGGACCCGAGGATGCCCAAAATGACCAGAAACGTCCACCCTCCCCGGGGCCCAGAGTCTGCTCATTCAAGGGTCAGTGACCTTGGAGATGCTGCCCGGAGATGCTGCCCAGCGCCACCGCCCGCACCCAAAGAGATGCACGTTCTGCACTGGCCTCCGAGGATGCCGCCTGGGTCCAGCTCTGCCTCTCTCAGAAGTGAGACACAGGGAAGACAGGCCTGGGCCTCAGACAGGCCTCTCGGGTTCTCACAGGACAGCCAGGACAGCCCAGAGATGTTCGGTCCCCCAGCCTCACAAGGGGCTCGTCTCAGAGCAGCAGGCTCAGGGCCCACCGAGGCCGGTAGGGGACTCACTGGGCCAGGTGGCCAGAGGGGTGGCCAGAGGACAGGCAGAACTGGACGAGGTGGGGAGCTGGGTCCCCGGGTATCCTGGTCTCACCATTCGCCAAAACAAAAACACTGAGTGCTAAAGAGACTCAGACGCAGAAACAGAAAAGTTTCATGAAACGTTAGAAGAGAAAGAACCTCCCCAGCTGCAGAGAAACTCGGTATAAGACTAATTAAGGCTGGGGCCGGAGCGATAGCCCAGCAGGGAGGGCGTTTGCCTTGTATGTGGCCAACCCAGGTTCAATTCCCTGGCATTCCATATGGTCCCCAGAGCACCGCCAGGAGTGGTTCCTGAGTGCAGAGTAACCCCTGAGCATCACCGGGTATGACCCCAAAAAACCTAAATAAATAAATAAATGTTTGCAGAAGAAGGAAAAAAAAAAGACTTGAGCTAATTTTGTTGGAGTTTTATGGAGAAATTGGGCCTCTGTGATTCTTAGCGAGCAGAGCATGAGGAGTCCCACTTGCTCCCCAGAGACGTCTTGTTAACTCGGGGCCGTGTGTGTTGCTAAAATTAACACCTTGCATCCCCACTTAGGCAGGTGGGGACTGTCTGTTTATTTAAGGCCTCTTAGAGGGTTTCTTTGCCCATCTGCCCTGGAATTTCCCCTGATCTCTTGCCGCTGTCCATGCCCTCGTCTCAGAGAGAGTCCAGGGATTCCCAGGGATGTTTAGATGTAGGAGGGGGAGAGGCCAGGGGGAAACTGAGCTTCCTCTCCCAGGGAGACCAGCTGAAGGAAAGTGGCAACGAACAGCAGGGAGGAGAGTGAGGGGAGCTGGGGGTGTCTGGGGACTGGAGTCAAGGGCCGGGCCACACTGGTGGGGGCTGAACGTTTCCCCCGCCCTGTCCTTCTGTTGAAGGCATGGGCTTGAGCCCCGCTGCTCAGTGCTGGCAGCAAAAAGCGGGTGTGGGTGGCCTGTGCTTTGTGCCCAGAGGACGCCCTCTCAGTCTCAGTGTGGGACTGTCCATTCTGGGATCCACAAGGCGGGCGGACAGGGACAGAGACAGAGAGGACAAGGGAGTGGGACGACAGGGAGTGGGAGAGGGAGAGAGAGGAAGAGAAAGAAACGTGCTCAAGAGAGAACTTGAGCTTCTTCAAGGGTGGAGAGATAAAGGCATTACACACTTCCCTGAAGGGGTCATTCTGTATAATAATTTTTAAAAGATTTTTAAATTGAATCACTGTGAGATAGACCCTTACAAAGCTATCCATGATTAAGTTTCAGTCGTACAGTGTTCCAACACCCATTCCCAACACCAGTATTCTCAGTATTCCCAGTTTCCCTCCCATCACCCCCAGCCCCCACCCCCACTTTTCTTCTCTCTTTCTCCTTCTCAAGTACAGCAGGTAGGGCACTTGCTTTGCATGCTGCTGACACAGGTTCCATCCCCAGCATCCCATACGGTCACCTGAGCATCACCAGGAGTAATTCCTGAGTGCAGAGCCAGGAGTAACCCTTGTGCATTGCCGGGTGTGGCCCCCAAACCAAACCAAAAATGGGAGAGATAATACAGTGAGTAGGGCACTTACCTTGCATGTGACCAACCCGGGTTCGATTTCTGGCATCCCATGTAATCCTCCAAGCACCTCCAGGAGTAATTCCTGAGTGCAGAGCCAGGAATAACCCCTAAGCATCACCAGGTGTGACCCAAAAAGTCAGAAAAAAAACTCTGTATAAATTTTTGCTGCATAAATTTTTAATGCCAGAAAGTGTGTTTAAATAATAGAATGCTACTTCCCACTGCCTCAAGAAAAAAATGATCCTGGCTGTGATAAATGGTTGGAAGGGAAGAGATCACATTTTCTACCAGGAAACATAGTTTTTTTAAAAAATATTTTTTTGGGGGCTAGGTATGGAGGGCATACCCCATGGTGCTTGGGCTTACTTCTGGCTATATGAGAAATTGCAACTGCCCTACCTGGTGTACTATCATTCCAGCTCCTGCAAACTTGGGCATGGCTGGGTAGAAAACAAAGCAAAAATGTAATATGTATATTTTGCTTTCTCCTCAAACATGCAAAGGCAAATGGGCTTATTCTTCCCTTGCGTCAAACAACGCAGCTATGAACGTCCCCATCACAGACGCTTCTCTTGTGCTTTGATTGCAGGTGCGGAGACCCCAGGCTGGGCCGCCACGCTTTCAGTGTTGGTGGGCGCGCTGGTGGCCCTGGGCAGTCTGGGGCTGCTGCTTCCCCTCCTGTCCAGACGGCGTCGGCGGGACTTCCCGGCCCTCCTGGACACGCAGCTGAGCAGCAGGAGCTACACTGGGGAAGCCCCAGGTGCATACGCCTAATGGGAGAGGAGAGACCGACGCGCATCCCTGCTGACCCAGCACCTCTTCGGCAGCCTCGCACTGGGTCGAGGAGACGAGAATTGTCTTTTCTTTAGCCACAGTGACATTGAATAGCATTCATAGAAAATTCAACAGTTTCCCATTAGCATGGAAGGTCCGGGCTTTGAACTCAGGACTGCTGTTCTCTTTTCTTTTGCTTGTTTCTTCTTACCTGCCTCCCTTCATCCTTCAATTCCCTTTTGCTGTGGCTGTTGTGACCTCGGGTCCCACACACTGGGTAACAGTACTTGCACACTAAGCCATGGTGTGGGCACGTGCGTGTGTGAGCGCGCGCGCGCGCGCGCACACACACACACACACACACACACACACAGCATCTGTCTGCAGAGCTGGGCAGAGTTTCGTGCTTTAATTGTGGTGCTGAAGCAGCGCTCTTCCTTGGCGTGTGTTATGGTGCTGGGGTAAAAGTCAGCATCTCATGCTTCCAAGGTCAGTCCTTTACCATGGAGCTGACCCTCACCCCTCCATTCTGTGTTGATGCCTAAAGAGAATTACAGAAAATGAAGATATAATTATGAACGGTAGATATGCTCTGAAAAAGTTGGGGATAATCGATTACTTGTTAAAAGTACCAGGGGAAGTGACTTTTTATAGACGAGCTCCTTTATAAATGATTCTATAAAGCTAATAACCATATCTAGCTTATCTTGTAGGTATATCAGAATTTTCATATGTCATAGTTTCAAAGTATTTGTTTAAAGCAAGATCCATTCTAAGTAAAAAATAAAGAGAAATTGTTTCTACTTAACTACTTTTTATCTGTAGTGCATGTAGCTTTCCCCCAAATATTATGTTTTATAATGTGTTCCTAAGGGAAATAATTTCCTAAGTTTGTAGTTCATATAAGAGAAATAACATTTTATAACATTATAATAAATGAGTGGTGAATGCATTTTAACAAATACAGAGGTAAAATAAACTTGTAGAATAAAAAAAATTAGTATTTACTTACATTTGACTGTTATGCAAATAAATCCAGGAAATATCACTGAGCATTATATGGGTGTATTTTTCAATGATGGGAGAAAATTCAACCTTAAAGAAAATCAATAGATCACTTTATGTACTTCTATCCACAGTATAAGAAAAATAAAATGATTGTAACTTATGATTTCAAAGAAGTGGTTTTACAGAAATGAACTTTGGGGCAGGTGTGATAGTAAAGCAGGTAGAGCATTTGCCTTACACGTGGCCGACCTGGGTTCAATCCCTGGCATCCCATGTGGTCCCCTGAACCCCGCCAGGAGTGATGCCTGAGTGCAGAGCTAGGAATGATTCCTGAGCATCCCTGAGTGTGACCCAAAAGCAAATGAAAAAAAGAAGTAAACTGAACCCTATTAGCAGTGTTGCAAAATAAATTCTTTTATAATTGTAAAATTCTTTGACATTAATTTGTGTCTTAATCATCATCATCATCATCATCATCATCATCATCATCATCATCGTTGTTATTATTATTATTTAGCTTGGGGCCATACTTGGTGGTGCTCAGGCTTAACTCTTGGCTCTGTGCTCAGGGATCACTCCTGGAGGTGCTTGGGAGATCATGTGTGGTACCGGGGTTTGTCAGCTACATGCAAGGCAATCCCTAACTCCTGTACTAACTCTCTGGCTAAGGAATCAACATTATTTAATATTCCTGGGGAATAATTCTTAAGCCTACAATAACAAGAAGTAGCAAATGTGTTAAAGAGGCAATAAACAGAGTTTGAAAGGTTTGCATTTCTTTGTTAGGAGCTATTGATTTTGTAATTTGTGAGAATCAATTTCCATCTTTTTTGAAGTTCATATACTGAAATATATATTTATATATTGGGATATAGCTGTATACAGGTGACATAATAATGACATCACATTTATTTCCACATGCCTCTGAATTTCTAAGGAATTCCTACTTCCTGGTTCTCTATTGTACAGGTAGGAAACTGAGACCCCTTTCTCAGGTGCTCCCAAAGTCTAAGGTTAAGAGAGTTAAGAGGATATGGGGAGGGAGTTATTTCTAGTGGATGGCCAACAAGGAGGGCTCTTTTGATGTGGGGTGATGGGGTTGGCTACACCTCATGGTGCTCAGGGCTTACTCCAGGTTTCTGCACTTGGGGATCAACTCCTGGTGGGTTTGGCTGCTTGCTGGGCAAGCTCCCTCCCTGCTGTACTATAGCTGCCTCAGGGAGAAGGGGCCCGGTCTCAGCTCACTGAAATGCTCCCAGAATCTCTGGGTTAGGCCCATTTGTTGAACACTGAGGAAGAAGGAAGTAAGGGTCAGTGAGGTAACAGTGATGTGGCATTCTCTTCCATGCGTAGTCTGAAGCTTCCAGAAGTCAGGTTATATACTTCCCTGTTATTCAGTGTGTGCTAAGAGTACTAATAATACTTTAAGTACTCATACAATGGAGGCAGTTAATGACTGTGTATGTATGAAAGAGCCAATTCAGCCTACACACACACACACACACACACACACACACACATACACACACACACACCCTAAACCAGTGACTAACCCACGCCAGGGAGGAAGAAAG
>JAOXYA010494032.1:0-15101 GCA_028565675.1 Sorex palustris | reverse complement strand
CCGTGGGTCAGCGGGTCCGCGGGCTGTAAACTCTGGGGAGTCCTGTCCTACCACACCCACATCCCACAACCTCCCCCACGCAGAGCTTCACAACTCAACTCGGAAGAGCTGCCAAGTCAAGGATGAAACTCGCGGGTAAACCGGTCTTCAGGCTGAAAACTCTGGGGCCCCTCAGGAGGGGGCCGGTCAAAAACTGTCCCAGTTCTACAGGTGCTGGAGCTCCGGTGGCCGTGTGACACTTCCAAGTTCCAGAACAGTGCCAGGCCAGCAGGAGCACAGCGAATGAGACAGATGGGCAAGCAGCACAGCAGCCACTGAGCCCGCCAAGCCAAGACAATGGCTCAACTGCCACAAGCAGCTCAGCAGAGACGACTTTAATAACCCCACGGTGAGATGCAATTTGCACAGCTTCTTTTTCCTACTTCCACTTACATTTTATTGTAACAAGCAATATAAAATAAATGATTTTGTGCCCACCAAGGGGAGAGGCGTGTGAGTGGGGCAGGGGGCAAAGATAAGTGGTGGAGGGAAGGACACACTGATAGTGGGACTGGGGTCGAAACACTTAATACCTGAAACATTATAAACACTTTTGTAAACCAGGGTAGTGTTACAGAAAACTATCACTGTAAGGGATTGGAGAGAGTACGGTGAGGAGGGTGCTTGCTTGAATGTGAGCAACCTGGGTTCGATCCCTGGCTTCCCATTTGGTGTCCCCAAGCACTGCCAGGAGTGATTCCTGAGTGTTCTCAGGAATAATTCCTGAGCCAGGAATAACCCCTGAGTACTCCTGGGTATACAGACCCCCCTGGGGGAGGGCAAGAGGAAACACACACACACACACACACACACACACACACACACATGCATAGAAATTCTATTATATACAAGTTTTAATTTCTGGCTCAAGTGATCTAAAAAATACATACTTTTTGGAGAAAGCAGTTCAATTTTATTTCCCTTCTCCCCCTGCTTTACCCTTCCTTTCCCCCACCTCACGGAGTGCAGAAACCACCAACTAAAAATATTTCTATATTCACCTAAACAAAGATACAAGGACACTGAAAATTACAGCTGTACATTCTTTTTAAAATATGCTAAATACGCTTAAAATGACTTATTGAGTAACACTGAAGAGCCAGTAAAGTTTTCTGTAGATGATGATGAAATCCAAAGTTATTTACCATCAATTCAAACACCAGTAGAGACCCTGGGGGGGAGCTCCGGGTCAGAGCCCACAGGTGATACGTGCAAGGCCCGCATGGGCATCATGGGTATGCCAAGGGGGCCCTGGGGCCCACAACTGCGCACGAACAGCTAGTCTAACAACGTCTCTTCACCACATAGGGCTCATTCTGAGCACCAACTTCCATTCTGCCACCCTCAGGGGACGACTAGGTCCATCACCCATCCAAGGAAGCGTGAGCACTGCAGGCCTGCTCGGCCTCTCCTCCGCCATCTTCCCCATCTTTCTCTCCAACGTCGTTTCAGAACGCGGAATCACACACAAGTGTTCTCAGGGTGTTTGGATCTGTGGCTTATTCGCTTACTCAGAGCATCCCCCGCTGGCCGCAAAGGACAGGCTTTCCCCCCACTTGGAGCTTTATGCTCACCTCACGCAGCAAGCCTCTTACTTGGTTCCCAGACATACAAGTCCCCAAATATATCTGGCCCACTGCCCCCTCCTGGGGAAAAACACTCATGGCCACCCCGCAGAATCTGTTCCCCTTATGATGAAAGCAGAATCACCCCAAGCACACCTTGGCCATACCGCGCACCGCCCCCCACCCCGGGCTCCATTAGTCCAGCATCCCCCCAGCAGGCCTTGGGGAACACCCTAGTGGAGCAAACGTGAGTCAGGGGAAATGGGCAGGACTAGAGCCCCTGGGACGGCACAGGCCCCTTTCCCAGCACTGTGTGGTCCTGGGTCTGAGCCCTCCCCCATGCAGCCTGAGTTCTACCCTGCCCTCCCCCCAGAAAAGGGAAAACAAAAAGAACCTCCAAAAATACAGGATACCACAATAGGGTCGATTTGGGGGGAGTTCATGTCCTGGGGGAGATTTACTCGAGGGGAGATAAATCTACTAACTCAGGAAAATAAGAAGTCCAAGAGGACAAAAATTTTGGGTGTTGTGTGCATGAAACAAAATTATTCTTTTCTTTCCTTTTTGGGTCACACACAGCGACCCTCACAGGGACCCTATGGAATGCGGGGATAGATCTCAGGTCAGCAACGTGCAAGGCAAGCAACCTCCGCCGTGTACTATCACCAGCCCTGCAAGAAGTTTTGACTGGAACTTATTTAGAAAATTGTGAGAAGAGGCAAAAGAAAAAATGTGTTCGAGAGGGAACACAGGTTCTTGAGTGGAAAAAAGCAAGCCGAGAACCCTGGAGACCAGCGGCGAGAGCCATGTCAAGAACACACACCCGCGGGGCTGGAACGATAGGGCATTTGCCTTGCACGCGCCCGACCCGGGTTTGATTCCCAGCATCCCATATGATCCCCCAAGCACCGCCAGGAGTAATTTCTGAGCGCATGAGCCAGGAGTAAGCCCTGTTCAACGCCAGGTGTGACCCAAAAAACAAAAAAGAACACACACGATCCCGAAGAGCCAGCCTGAGAGGCTTTGGGAAAGAGCTTTCCACCGCGGTGACTATTTTATGCTCAGTGAAGTGGGGCGAGAGGGAGGCTGACTTGAGAAGAGTACCCCCAGCTGGGCCCACTGAAATCTGGCATCAAGCAGCTCATTCTGAACAATGGCACAGGCGCTGGAGTCCATCGCTCTTCCCCAATGAAAGGAATTTCAGGAAGAGCAAGGGAACCAACAAATGTCTGAGCTCCTGAACCATCTGAGACGTCAGGAGGGCTTTGGCTGTTGCAGCTCAATGCCCAGTCACGATGGGTTTTTTGGGGGGCTGACAGTGCTCACGGCTTACCCCTGGCGATGCTCAGAGAACCATATGGGACGCCAGTGAAACAAGACAGCTTTCACGGAAACTTTACTGAGGGGAGAGAAAGGGAGAAGTGTGTGTTCAAGAGAGAATACGGGCTTGTCCAGACTAGAAACAGGTAAGCAAAAGAACCAAAAGACAAGCAAGCAAGATACATGCTTGACAGAGAACGTGGGCTTGAGGAGCAACCCAAGAGTTCCTGCTGCAACCCAAAATGCACATGTGCCCAATATCCAAGAATTGTTAACACAAAACCACATCATGAGGGCCAGAGTGATAGTACAGTGAGTAGGATGTTTGTCTTGCAAGTGGCTGACCCGAGTTCCATCCCTGGCATCCCATATGGTTCTCTGAGCATCGCTAGGAGTAAGCCCTGGCACTGCCAGCCCCCCCAAACCCATCGTGACTGGGGTTCGAGCTGCAATAGCCCAATCCATCCTGACTCACAGGTGGTTCAAGAGCTCAGACAAATATTTGTTGGTTCTCTTCCAAACAACATTTTTTGCAATTTAAACTTTATGATTTGTGATCATTAAAAAATTGGCATTTTTTTTTTTTAGTCTAAAATGAGCCAGTAATTTCTTGCCGGGACTGAGTCCTGAGAAGAGTTGGAAGCAGCCCCCTCTCTGCCCCAGCACTTCAAGGGGAGTCAAAGGAAAACTCCCAAGACAATGGGGGGGGGGGCGGAGAAGAGGTTCTTCTACCTTTTCTTGTAATCTTTTTTGAAAAATGTCAACAGGAAGTAAATGAATAAGCATGTTATTTCTGGCTTGAACTATACAAAGGTATTAAACGGTAGAATTAAAACAGGCCTTATCACATGAGCACTCCCCACATGAGCACTCCCCACACAAGCAAGGAGAGAGAACAACAAGATGAAACCCCAAGGCGCTACTGGGAGGCAGAGATGCATGCACTACACGGAAACAATGGGGCGCCACAGTGGCTCTCGTGGCCAGCACGCAGGCCAGCATTTAAAGTTGCAGAGAATGAAGGGGACCCAGACTCAGAGAAGGAACAGACAAACGTGAAAGCACGTGGAGGATGGAAAAGCCATGGAACAACAAAAAAATCTGGCCAACAACCGATTTATTCATTCAAATAAGAGGTCAACGGGATGAACGATTTCAGATTGCACTCCTGGCCTGGGGATGGAAAGGGGCACTTAGCATGACGCTTGGTCCACTTCTGAACTCATAATAGAGACTCACTGACCATTTGCTCAATGAATTGCTGAATGCTGGCATCAGCAGTCCCACCCAGAGAAAAAACTACTTTGAGGGAAGTTTTTTTGCTAACTTTTACTGTGCATTCTTTCTCTAAATCCGCCCCAGGAACCTAACACCTAACACTCACCTTTTTCTATTTTCAAAATCACTTAAGGACCATGGTGAGATTCATACTCTTTTTTGTTTGTTTTGGGGGACACACCTGGCGATGTTGAGGGGTTACTCCTGGCGGTGCTTGGAGACCATGTGGGATGCCGTGGATCAAACCAGGGTCAACTATGTGCAAGGCAAGGCCGCTGGGGAGATGCTTCAGAGACTGGGCCCCTGCCTCCCTGTGCTTCCCGCCACTGCATGACCTTCCAGGCTGTTGCTGGAAGCTGTTGTTCGACTGGTCTGCAGGACCACTGGGAAGGTCCCAAAACACGCTCTCCCCCACATACATTGCTTAAATGTCATTATTCCAAACATTTTATAATAAGCAACGCATAGGGGAGTTCTTGAAAACTGAAACTAAGGAAATGTAGAAATGACATTATCCAAGTACACACACCTGCTTTTCCATTCTCTATACCAAAAATCTGTTGCTGGGATAACGGACATTCCAGATGGCCGTTGATTTTCTTTATCTGATCCATTCCTAGCAGTGCACACAGTTTTCCCTTGGATCTGCGCTCAGGGGGACCCTAAGTGGTATGGAGAATTAAAACCAGGTTGGCTGTGTGCCAGGAGAGGGCCTACCTACAGTACTTTCTCCCTGGTATCTCACATGTTTTATCTTTGAAGAACAAAGCACTGAACGTTTTTCAGTGTCCCGATAAGAAACAATCATCAGTCACCGGAGCAAAAGCCCAGCGAGTAGGGTGTTTTCATTGCATGCAGTCAACCTGGGCTTGATCCCCAGAATCCTATATGGTCCTCATGCTGTAGCATGAGTAGTGCCTGAGCACAGAGCCAGGAGTCCTGGGCACCATGGGGTATGGCACCCCACATTAAATTTCAGTGAGAAAATCTGTGACTTTGCTTAGATCTGTGGTTGGGTAATCACCTCTTCAAAGAAACGATTTGATTACAATGTCTTTCAGTAGAATTTAGGTTCATCATTCAAATTTTCCAAATTATGCACTTATAACTCATTCCTTCTCTCTTTTTCAACAAATACATTAATGTTTTCAAATTTGTGGGGGTGGAAATAAAAACCCCAGAACCAGATCTTCAGAAACAGAACTCAAAGATTCTGGAAGAAGAGAATGAGGCTTGGGTCTTAGTCACTCAGAACCACTGCAGAGTTCAACAAACAGCAACAGTGAAATATATTAACTTAGTATCAGGCCACGGAAAACAACCTGGCTCCAATGACTCCCAGAACTCAGTTTCCTGGGTTTAGGAGAGAATGATCTTTGCTACTCCTTACTGTTACAAGAGCCACCCTTAAAGATTTAAGAATTGTTTCAAAAGACAAAAGCAGATCAGGCTAGGACAAAGAAACTCATCCTGTATAAATGTTCATTGAGGTTGGCCACCTATGCACACAGCTCAGGACACAATTTTCTCCTGTTCAGTTAAAATCACTTTCACTGTCCTCCGGTTGTCCATAGATTTTGCTCGAGCGGGCCCAGTAACATCTCCACTGTGACAATTGTTACTGTGTTTGGCATACCAAATATGTCATGGGTAGCCTGCCAGGCTTTGCCGTGTGGACAAGATACTCTTGGTAGCTTGCCGGGCTCTCTGAGAGGGACAGAGGAATCGAACCTGGGTCAGCTGTGTGCAAGGCAAACGCCCTACCCACTGTGCTATAGCTCCAGCCCTCAGTTACAATATTCTATTGAAAAAGTTCTTTAAAAGATTCTCCCTTTGGGACAGAGAAATAGTCTAGTACGTAGGGCACTTGCCTTGTACCAGGTGACCCCACATTCGCCCCCACCCCAGCCCAGCCAGGAGAGATCCCTAAGTGAAGATCCAGAAATAAACACTGAACACCGCTGGGTACAGCCATAAAACAAAAGTGCGCGCGCGCGCACACACACACACACAAAAGATAAATAAAACAATTTTTATTTTTGCTTTGTTTTGGGGTCACACCCAGCAGTGCTCATAGCTTACTCCTAACTATGAGCTCAGAGATCATTCCTGGCAGGGCTTGGGACCACTTCGGATGCTGGGGATTGAACCCAAGTTGGCCCCATGAAAGGCAAGCACCCTACCTACTGTGCTATTTCTCTTCAGCCCTATCCATCAACATTAAAAAAAAAAAAAAAAGAGGCTGTAGAGATAGCAAAAGGAATAAGACACTTGCCTAGAACGCGATGGCCCATCCCAATTAGATTTCTGGCATTATATAAAATTTAAATTTTATAGTTTACGTATTTATTGGGAAAGTTTTGATGTGCCTCTGATTTTGTTGTAACCAAGTGTAATTTTGATTAAAGCAGTGCCAGAAATAATCTGAAAAGAATAAACTATAAACAGTTACCTGCTTAATGTATAGACATTACATACATACTGCTTTAACATAAGCCTATTCAACACAGAGCTAACTGAAATTCTGTAAACTGGGAAGCTCTAGAAACTGGCATACAAAATTTCAAGAAAGGGGAGCTGCAGAGATAGAGCACTTGCCTTGCATGAAGTGGATCCAGGTTCAACAGCCAGCATCCCACATGCATCCCTCAAGCATCGCCAGGAGTATCCCTTGATCCTAAAAACCTAAAAACCACCACCACTATCAAATCAGTAGAAAGGGAGAGCTGGGAGTGCTCCGAGGCCTGGGTGCGACTCCTGGCATCACCTGCCCCCACCCCAAAGCCTCATGAGCAGTAATGCCAAGCACACTGCTAGATGTGGTTTAAAAAACAAAATGGTTTTAAATTTAATCTAAAACAATGGTAAAAACACTGTTAAAATATATTAAGTGATCTTAGTGCTGCCCTGACCATAGTTTTTACTATGAACTTAGTCCAGCTTGTAGGGATCACTGGGCGCCTATACCTGTCCCTGTTCTCTAGATGCTATCTAGGCAGAAAGAATGAGAAATGCATTCTGGAACCAAGAATATGTCATGTACAAGGGAACTGAGACCTGCATGAAGAATATACCTGGAAGTAAGGATGGTAGATCAATTACCGCATGTTCACATTACAAGCATAAAATAAAACATTACGGTATGTTAAAAAAAAATCCATGTATCAAACGAGGAGCAGGGAATGTGGCTTCTTGTATGAACACAAGTTCCACATGTGAAGCCCCAAGACCACACACAGAGACCTCTTGGGCTGCAGGAAAAGGCACAGGGGTCAAGGCACTCGGTCACACACACGGACACAGACACGCACACACATGCGCCCCCCACCAATAAAAGATTCTGAACAGACCATTTTGCAAAAGAGTGTTTAAATTATTTACAGGTTACTGCTCTTCATTTTCATGTGCAGAGAATGCTCATATTTTTGATAAGCAATTCAGCTGTGAAACTCTCCGATTCCTTGTATCTTAAAAAGTTAACACATTTCCCACTAACAATTCTTGAAACTTAAACGTTGATTTCTGAAGTCAAATTGTGTATTCAGCATTCTATTTTTTAGGGGAAGAATTATTTATTAACCACATGGAGGGATACTATTCTAGATGCTATGGACTTAAGCACTAAACAAAACAATCTCCCTGCCCTTATTATACAACTTACATTCTAGTGGCTGGTTGAGAAAACTTTTTGCAGGTTTACTTCTTAGCACTTATTCTGCTTCTCCATACTTTCATGGCTTTTACATATGTATTATCAAAGAGACTTCAGCAGTTTTAAAGTTCAGGTTTGTATGTACCCAAGTTATTGATTTTAGACAAGGCCTTAAAGGAAAGAATTAGAGAAGCAATAAAGGAGTTTCAATTAGTAAAAATTGCATTTGGATAAGAACCGAAGCTACAGGGGGATATCACATCAACTCAGCATTTTTGACAAACAGTCCCAATCACTTAAAAATGCCAGGTAAAATTTTATTCTCATGCCGGATAGGTTCAAATCCTGGAACAATGCCAGATGATCCCGAAGCACACAAAACCAGGAGTAAAACTTGAGAACCACCAGGTGTGGCTCCAAACAAAAACAAGTTTTATTCTCTCCCTGTCCAAATGATATCGCAGGACCACATTTTTTACATTCTATTCTGAAAACAAGAATCTTCTCTTTGCAACACCAATTGGTGTTCAGGGCTTACTCTTGGCTCTGTGCTCAGGAATCACCCCTGGCAGAGCTTGGGGGACCATGCAGGTGCCTGTGGGTCAACCGCGTGCAAGGCAACACCCTGCCCGCTGCACAATCACGCTGGTCCCATGGAACTGTTCTTAAAGAGAGAAGCGTCCAGGCCCGGAGCCGGCACAATGGCTGAATGTGTACTGAGCGTACCATCACTGAAAGGTACCCCAGCACTGCTGAGTGTTGCCGCAAAACCAAAAGCTTTCCAATAGAAGAATTATAAAATGTGAAATTCAGTTCAAAAACAAAGGACCACTCTACCTCCATACCCATAAGTAACAGTTACCTACAAAGCAAAGCATTTAGAATTAAGTTAATCAAGGTATCTGGGTGATAGTTGCGTGCTCTGAATTCTGACTGTGAGACATCTGAGCAGCACGGTTTCTATATGTCTTCATTTTTTCCCATCTACCACCTTATACCAAAAAAGTTTGTCAACATTAAATAATGCTACAATGAAGGCGATAATTAAACTGGTGGTCAGTCCTGGACTTAGGGCAGACATGCTATGAAAGTATACATAACCATCTCTGAAGGGTTTTGGTTTTTCTGTCTGATTTGATTTGGGGACCACAAATGGTGGTGATCAGGCTTACTTCTGACTCTGCTAAAGGATCAGTCCTGGTGATTTTGGGGGAACATACAAGGTCCAAGAAATCAAAGCCAGACTGGCGGTGTGCAAATGTCCTATCCATTGGACCCACCTGTGCAGTTTTCAGATACAAACTTCTATTTCCATCTTTGCTGTAGACTAAATGCCTCCTATAAATTACTATTACCCACGGGGGCCAGAGAAATAGTACAGAGAACGGGGTGCTGGCCTTGCATGTGGCCAACTGGGGGGTCAATCTCCAGCACCACATATGTGCCAAGCATCAAGAAAGATCCCTAAGTAGAAAAAGAAACAAGCCCTGAGCACAGCTAGGTGTGGCCCCCAAATAAAAGGGGTCTTAAAAAAAAATTCTCAAACAGGGCAAGAGAATACAGTGAGTTCAGTGCTTGCCCTGGAGGCAACCAACTCAGTTTTGATCCATGGTATCCCATATGATCCCTCGAGCCTGCCAAAAGTGATCCCTGAGAGCAGAGTTTGGAAGAAGTCCCGAGCAACACCAAGGTATATCCAAAATAAGCAAAAATATATATGATGTTCTGAGAGAATTGGAAAACCACCCAAGCTTTGAAATACAGCAACTTCTTACACTTTAAGACATAGTCGGGGCTGGAGCAATAGCACAGCGGGTAGGGCGTTTGGCTTGCATGCAGCCGACCTGAGTTCGATTCCCAGCATCCCATATGGTCCCCTGAGCGCCGCCAGGAGTAATTTCTGAGTGCAGAGCCAGGAATAACCCCTGTGCATTGCTGGGTGTGACCCAAAAAGCAAAAAAAAAAAAAAAAAGACATAGTTGTGCTCCTTACAGAAATCATCATCCTGGCCCAAGGAGGTGGTTCGCAGGGTAGCTCATGCATTACAGCACCTCTTCAGTCCCAAGTACCTACGTTTAGGTTGTCTGACACCGGCACTGCACGGCCCTCCTCAGCACTACTAGACACTAGCATGTAAGGGACAGCCGACTATCACCAGGAATAGCCCTCAAATCACTTTTTGGGAGACCCTGGGGGTGGAGGGGAATCTAGAAATATTTGCATTATCCTTTTCAGGTTTTTGCTCTAAGGCCACACCCAGTGGCATTGAGGACTTCCTTCTGGCTGTACAATCAGGGATCACTCTTGTGTGCTTGGGGGACCATACAGGCAGTCAGGAACCAAACCTGGGTTGGGCTCATGCAAGATAAGGGCTTCATCCAGTGGAGCATCTCTCCAGCCCCAAATATACATATTTAGATAAAAATATGCATAAGTATTTTCATTTTGTCCTGTATTTATACTAATTATGAATTTGAGAACAGTTATAACTTATGAAAGGGAATAGGTGAAGCTTCCATCAACCTGAATTCTAAAATATTCCCTACAACTTTTTAGTTACAAAGAGATTTTCTTCTTAAAGTTTTGGGGCCACACAGAACTGTGCTCAGTGCTTACTCCTGGCTCCTTGCTCAGTGACCACACTTGAAGGTTCAGGGGACCACGTGGGTTACTAGGGGTAGACAAATGCCCAACCCGCTACTGCTCTGGCCCAACTGAAAACAGGTTTTTGAAAATCTCATTAGAGAGAGGCTGGAGTGACAGTGTAATGGGTGCATGCCTTCCATCTCTATTAATCAGGGTTCGAGCCCCAGCATCCTATACGGCCCACCAGCACTGCCAGGGTAATTCCTGAGCAGGAGTAACCCCTGAGCATCACCAGGTGTGATCCCTGAGCTCAGAGCCAAGAGAAAGTCCTGGGAAATGCCAGTCAGTGTGGCACAAAAGCAAAACAAGGCCGAGAATACACCTGTTTCTCCATTTTCTTTTTGGGTCACCCTTGGCACAGCTTTGTACTCAGCAATTACTCCTGGCAGTGCTCGAAGGACACTGGGATGACGGGAATCAAACCCAGGTTGGCCACATGCAAGGTCGCCCTACCCACGACCCTATAGCGCTGCCCCCCATTTGTCTTCTAAAATAATCAGAAGAACTGCACGCTGCTGGGTGTGATAGAGCCGAGGAATAAAACTTGGGGAAACGAAAAAAGGATCAAGCAGTCTACAGCCAACACTACGATCTCTGCATTCTTCATTTAGCGAAGGTTCTTTTTCGTTTTCTGAAAGGGCATCTTCCACACACAGAGGAGTGACCCATTGAAGTTCATAACTCAAATCACAAAGCTCTCACACCAGGTTTGAGCACTGCCCGAAGGAGCCCTCTTTAGTTTGGGTCATGCTCAGGGCAGTTTCAAGTTCTCACGGTCCTTACAGCAGGACAGGCCTGGAGCCCACACATAGCCATGCAGTCTTTCTGACTTGAATTGACTTTCAGACAATCCCATCTACATCTAAGAAACTCCTATCAGACTATAAATGGAGATTATTTCTAACCCATTCTTTCCCTGGCAAGTGATTTTAGGAAAACTTTACTGTTTTGTGTGGAATTCAACACCATCAATTTTAAGCCTCATCATTCTGACCTTCTGTACTGTAAGGAGAAACAAGAATCAAGACAGGATTTCTGTGGAGAGCGTTCGAAGAGCTGCAGTACTCACTCTGCGTGCACACATTGGCGCAGTAGGGCTCCCAGAGTACCTCCAGCGTTTAGCCACCAACAGCACTTGGGCATGGCCCAAAGGCGGGGAAGGGGAGGACAGGGGGCAAGTGGGGTGAGATTTCACTATCATTTTATGGTTTCACCATCAAATTTAATTGCATAGAGGCTGGAGCGATAGTACAGTAAGTAGGGTGTTTCCCTTGCATGCAGTCGACCCGGATTTGATTCCCAGCATCCCATATGGTCCCCTGAGCACCACCAGGAGTAATTCCTGAGTGCAAAGCCAGGAGTAAGTAGCCCCCGTGCATCGTCGGGTGTGAATCCCCTCCCCAAAATTTAACTGTATAGTTCAGCAATGCTAAAACAATAAAGTTACTACGTCAGTTTGGTTCCAGTTTTACTTTAAACCAACATGTGACCATCATTAAAGCTAAAAATTTGAATCATGGGCCAGAGAGAAGTACAGTGGGTAATTGCGTGGCCTTTCATGTAGCTGACCCAGGTTCAATCCCCAAACCAAATAGGTTATCCCCTGAGCACTGCCATGAGAGATTCCTGAGCACAGAGCCAGGCGTAGGCCCTGAGCACAGCTGGGTATGGCTCAAAACACAAAATGAACAGAATCATATACATATTAGGGAGGATTAACATCATTAAAATTCACAACTGTGCTTCAATAAAATAAAGTACTGGACGAACAAGTAGGGCATTTGCCTTGCATGCGGCTGACCCAGGTTTGCTCTCCGGCAGCTCATATGGTCCTCCAAGCACCATCAGGAGTAATTCCTGCGTGCAGAGCCAGGAATAATCCCTGAGCATCGCTAAGTGTGACCAAAAAAAGGATAAAAATAAGTGCCTTGGAATCAGCTTAAAGAAGTAAAAGGTACATACAAAGAATACAAGACACTACTTTAAGAATAAAAGCGTTGGGGGTGATAGTTCAATGGGGAGGGCATTTGTCTTGCATGTGGCCGACCCAGGATTGATTCCCGGCAACCCATGTGGTCCCCCCTGAGCCCAGCCAGGAGTGATTCCTGAGCATCGCTGGGTTTGACCCACAAAGTCAATAAATAAATAAAGAAAGAAAGAAAAGTGGACACATGGAAATGAAAACATCCCCCTGGCTCACGGATTGGGAGGATTAACATCATTAAAATGGAAATACTCACCAAAGCACTGTACAGATTCAATACAGTCCTTATAAGGATATCCATGACATTTTTCAAAGAAAAAGATCAAACACTTCGAAAATTCTTATGAATATTAACTCCCCTCAACTCCACCCCCAGTAGCTAAGAAAAAAAGATGGAAGGCTTCACCTTCCCCAACTTCAAACTGCACTACAAAGCAGCATGGCATTGGAATACACAAAACTTCCTCAGATAAACATTCAGTAATTTTCAATAAGCGAAAAGTATGAACTGAAGAAAGCCTATTCAAAAAGTGGTGCTGGGAAAACAGGTTCACTACATCCAAAACCAAACAATCAAAAAAAAAACCCACAAAACAAAACAAATTTCTAATGCCATGCAAAAAAAGTCAAATCAAAATGGATTAAGGAAGGGTCAGAATGATAGTACAATAGGCAGAACATGTGCCTCGTACACAGACAAACCTGAGTTCAACACGTAGTACCCTGTATGATCCCCAGAGCCCACAAGAACTGGTTTCTGGGTACAGATTCAAGAGTCACAACTGAACACACTGATAATGAAACACCACTGACCAAGCAAGTGGAAGCAGACTACATTAAACTAAGAAGCTTATGCTTCTGCACCTTGAAGGAAAGGACCAAGATACAAAGACAGCGCACAGTAAAATATACCAGAAAATTTATTAACCCAACACTCATTCGATAAGGAGTTAATATCCAAGATATATAAGACACTGGTACAACTTTACAAAAAAAAAAATCACAGAACCCCATCTAAAAGAATGGGGAGAAGACCAGAAACTTCCTCAAAAAAAAAAAAATACAAATGGCAAAAGAGCACATAAAAAATTGCTCTTCATCACTAACCATCAAGGAGATGCAATGAGCTATTTCATGCCACAGAGACTGGCAAAAAAACAGAACAATAACAACCAGTGCTGGCATGGATGTGGGGAGAAAGGGACTCTCATTCACTGCTGATGAGAATGTCAACTGGTCCAGCCTTTCTGGGAAACAATATGGACATTCCCCAAAAAAACTAGAAATTGAGCTTCCACACAACCCAGCAATACCGCACCTGGGAATATAACCTAGGGTCCAAAAACGCAATGCAGAAAAGCAATCTGCACGCCTGTGTCCACTGCAGCACTATTCACAATAGTCAGAATCTGGAAACAACCTCAGTACCGGAGAACAGGTGAGGAGATAAAGAAACTATACTACATCTACACGATGGAACACTACACAGTTGTTAGGAAAAATGAAGTCATGAGATTTGCTTATACATGGCTGGACTCTATCATGCTGAGTGAATGAGTCAGAGAGGGAGGGACAGACAGAATGATCACACTCATTTGTGGGATATAAAAAACCTTTCGTAATTTTAGAATACTCAAAGACAATAACTCTGTTTTTAACAGTATATCTTAAGGTCATTCAATCAAAAAAATTTTTTTGGGAAAAAAAAGAATAAAATTAAAATAAAAAAGGAACGAAATGAGGGAGCAGATAGGGGCTGAAGCAACAGGACAGTACGGTGTCCCATATGGCGCTCCAAACACCACCAGGAGTTAATTCTTGAATGCAGAGCCAGAAGTAAGCCCTGAGTATCACCAGGTAGGGCAGGAAGGATAGATCTGAGAGAGTGAGGTGAGTGTTTTGCACGCAACCAACTCAGGTTCAATCCTTAGCACCCGAGTTCCAGTCAGTAGTGATCCTTCAGCACAGAGACAGGAATAAAATCTGTGCACCACTAGATGTGGCAGAACGCAATAAGGACAAAGTGAGGGATGGGGAGGGGGAGAGAGAAATTAGGGTTATAAAGTACGAAGGAGCAGGAACTACATACGCCAATCCTACTTCAATCTGCACATAACAGTCTCCCAAGCAGCACTGAGCACCACCAGGGAGCCCAAACACTCCCCCCAAATAAAAACTGAAAAGAAACAAATGTGGGTCAGAGCAACAGTACAGCAGGTAGGGCATCTGCCTTGTACACGGATGACTCAGGTTCAACCGCCGTCCCAACATCCCATATGGTGCCCAAGCACTACCAGGAGAAACCTGAGTGCAGAGCCAGGAGAAAGCCCTGACAACCACTGGGTGTGACCCAAAAATCACAAATAAAAAAAGGGGGCGGGGAAGACAAATGAGCAGTGTGTTCCTTATAAACTGTACAGCACAGCTGTAAGCAGTTTCATTAATTCTATGCCTGTAAAATACAATGTCAAATACATTATACAAAATAAATACGGTCTTAGTTTGGCAGGTTTTAGAGTATTAAACTTTTTTTTTTTGCTTTTTTTGGGTCACACCCGGCGATGCTCAGGGGTTACTCCTGGCTCTGCACTCAGGAATTACTCCTGGCAGTGCTCGG
>JAOXYA010494024.1:0-15101 GCA_028565675.1 Sorex palustris | reverse complement strand
GTCTTGGAATTTGAACATTGCGAGGGAAGGAGTGGAACATGAAAGAGGCACTGTAGCACTGTCCTCCTGTTGTTCATCTATATACTCGAGTGGGCACCAGTAACATCTCCATTGTGAGACTTGTGGTTACTGTTTTGGGCATACTGAATATGTCACAGGTGCTTGCCAGGCTTTGCCGTACAGGCAGGGTACTCTTGGTAGCTTGCTGGGCTCTCTGAGAGGGGTGGAGGAATCGAAACCGGGTCGGCCCCATGCAAGGCAAATGCCCTACCCGCAGTGCTTTTGCTTCAGTCTGGCCCAGTAATATATTTTAAAATACTGGGTCAGTGCAATAGTATAGCAAGTAGGCGTGTACTTTGCACTCCATTGACCTGGGTTTGATCCCCCGCATCCCATATGGGCTTCAGCGTCTGCCAGGAATGATTCCTGAGTATAGAGTCGGGAGTAACTCCTGAGTATTGCCATGTGTAGCCCCAAAACAAAATCACCACCAAACAAACATGAATAAAACATGGCATACACACACAAACAATTACAGGTAGGGGGCTAGAGCTAATACAGTAAGGCTTTAGCTTTGCACGTGGCCAACCCATATTCAATCCAGGGTCCTGAGGAGACTTAAATGAGAACCAGCTTGTCCCACTCAGCGTGAGCCCCCTCTCTCCCACTGCAGGAGGCCATAGGTACAGATGATTAAAGAATGGTGGTACTGAGAGTCAGTCTGGTGTAAAACCAGTTTAATTAGGTACGAAATGTTATCTTTTGGTGTCTGAGTAACTGATTTGAGCCTCCTGGAGATGATTCATCTTAAACCTGTAGTCCTTGGGGGTGATGGCGCCAGCACAGCTCCCCCGAGTGCACCTGTCCCCAGAGAAGAAAGCATCAGTTTTGGAATACCACTCACAAAGGGAATAGAGGGAATTTTTTTAAAAACTTGAGGCAGTGATGATTCTCAGGCCTTTGTAAGATTTTTTGAACCATGCCTACTCACTGCGGGCTTACTAAGTTCTGATGTCTCCATAATGAAATCTACAGTGACCGGCTTATATTTCATAACGTATAAGGGCAGTGATCTTGGAGCCTCCTGCTCTCGGCCCTGGGGAGAATCTGACCCCCAAAGTCAGACTCTTCTCCCAAGGGTGGGAGAAACTTTGGTGAGGATGAAAAGGCAGCTGATGACCTCAAGCAGCGTGGACAGTCAGGCCCAGGGGGTCTCTGAGCTTAAAATACGGGGTAATATAAGAAGAGAAGCAGCAGCTAAAGCTCTCA
Organism: Sorex palustris; assembly: GCA_028565675.1. NCBI lineage: Eukaryota > Metazoa > Chordata > Mammalia > Eulipotyphla > Soricidae > Sorex > Sorex palustris. Next base: position 13,832 of record JAOXYA010494024.1, on the reverse strand, counting down.
CTGGTGAGTGTACCTCACACACTGCAGAGAAGCTCTGACAGCAGCGCCACATGCTACCCTGTACACAAGATGTTGGTGGCAAATATCCATGGATCTTCTCCACCCAGGACTCACTTGACCTCAGGTACTCATGAGCACTGGGGGGAGTATGACTGAGAGTCATATCATTTCCCCCTTCCCTTGTAGGGAATGACATTATGCAGGTGGGATGGAAAGTGCACACCACGTAGTATCCAGCTTGTGGAATTCTACTCAATTTTCTGTACATCCATATGCACGATATGTAATTCAGAAATGATGTGCTGAAATGGTAATTTTCAGTGAATTTGGAACAGACTTCAAGTTTTGTTAAAATACGAGTAGCATTACAAGAATTTATATCTCATTATGAAAACATCTTTGTGGTTGGCATAGATTAATTTAGGAAAATTTTATTATGCAATAGATTTTCCACAGAAAAACTGCTGTTCTATGACATATTGTAGTTGAAAAAATTCTCTTTAGAGCCTTTTTGATTTGGGCAGAATCTTATTTGAAATTTAATACGGCTATTACTGAATAATTTATGAACTTTAAAACTTGTAGGGAAATTAAGAATTTAAGTTATTTGGAAAGAAGAAAGGTGTTTAAATTATACCCAGTTTATTCATTTAAATTGAAGTCATCCATTTAAGCTATTATTGTATAACTTGTTTTTTCTTCCACTCTTATAATAACTTTTAAACAAATCTCTTCTAGGGTTCTTATTTCATTTTTAAAGATGGTTTCCTTCCCTTGGGCAAGATGAATGCACATTTGGGTTGGAGCCAGATCTTTCTTGATCTGCACAAAAAGACATAAGTTTAATTGTGGATTTATTTTGACATAACTTTTTCTTTAAATATATAGGGAAAGGATAACTTTTCAACTGCTTTGTTGCTCTTTCCAGGTAGTCTGAGCAGTGGCAGGGATTGGCCATGGTTTCGCTGACGTTTCTCTCTGGGTGTGAGCATTGAGCCCTGCTCTGTCCAGGGCCTGCTCTGCTTTGCTGGGGAAGGAAGTGCAGCATGGAAGTGAGCACTCAGCAGGGAGCCAGCAGCCGCTTCCTCAAGGGTCTTGATTTCATGTTTATGCAGCTTTTTATTTCAATCACAACAGGTGGCTTCAGGGTTGCAAAATAACAATTTTTTTTCCAGTTGCTACCCTCAAACAACACTAAATTGATGTTTCAGACAGATAATAAGTTTATTGTGACTCTGTGTGCCTTCAGTAAACTATTAAGTATCCCTAGGGCTCACATTTGTCCGTCCTAAAAAGAGTGGCTTAGGGTGCTCAGGCCTTGGTAGGGCATCCGGTAGTGGTGCAGGCGTCCCTGTCTGGCCCTAGCTCTCCAGACACATTGCAGTGCCACCCTCTCCTGCCTTTCTTCTCTCTCTCTTATCACCTAACCAGCACACAGGCTTTCATTTGCTAAATCATCTTTTTGTCCTTAATCTTTTCAATTTGATTTTCTTTTTGAAGTGTTTCTGTAACTGCCTTAACAGCTCTTTTGTTCACTGGCTTCCTTTGGGTTTCTTCTTTTCTTTTCAGATTTTGGCCCCTCCCATCTTTCATCATTTCTACCGTTAGCGGCAAGCCAGTGTGTGATGCCACCTAGGGACGCTATGCTGTGGCGTCAGAGGTTTGTTCTCTCTAGGGGCATGTGCGCAGGCCATGTGCTTTAGGGCCCATCGCTGTCCAAGGAGATGGATTCATGTGTTGTCCAAGTCTGGCCACAGGAGCAGTTACTAAGGGACTGGAAACAAGCAACCCCAGCTGTCAAAATTTTCATTTTAAGACTTTTTCTATTTTACTGATGTCTAATATGAATTATGTAATCGAAAATTTCTAACAAAACAAAATATTATTTATTTTTTCCAAAATTTTATTAAAGCACTGTGAATTCCAGATATTCATAGTTGGGATTTGTACATGCAATGTGCCATCACAAGTTCCTCCACCAGGGTCACGGCTCACTATCCGCCCCCTCCCCAGCCAGCCTCCCATCTTGGCATTTTTAAGTTTGGTTATTAGAGTGTTTGGGTCTGTGGTATTCAGCTCCGTCATTCCTTAGCAGCACCAGTGTACCTGAATCCTCTTGACCCCTGCCTGTTTCTTCCAATCTGTCTCCTCTCTTCCCCTTCACTCTGTTTCTTTCCTTCTCCTCCCTATACTCTGCAGCCAAGGATGATCTCAGCAACCACTCTTTAAACCATTGCGTTTCCTTGTCCAGGTACACTAAATATCACATATGAATGAGATCATCCTGTGTTTGTCCTTCTTTTGACTTCATTAGCATGGTATCTTCCAGTTCCATCCATGCTGTAGCAGTTTGTGTGATTTCATCATTCCTTACAGTCGCATAGTATTCCATTGTATACATATACCACGTCTTCATGACCCACTGGTTTGCTGTTGGACTCTAGGTTGATTCCAAGTCTTAGCATTGCACTGAGTGCTGCAATGAATAATGGTGTGCATATGCCCTTTGGGATGAATGTTTTTCTGTCCTGGGATAGATACACAAAAATGAAATTGCTGAGGCATATGGGAGCTCAATTTTAAGTTTACTGAGAAATCTCCATGCTGAGTAGACACATGCTTATGAGTTATACATGAAAATTGATTTTAGTAATGTAGCTTACATAATATATTCACAACAAATTATGAGTGATATTTTCAGATGAGGCTAATACAAATATAATGATACATTTTTCTGCACTCCATTTGATGTATTTTATTTTTTTATACTAAGTATCTGACCTGATATGTATTTTAAACTTACTGTAGCACATCTTCATTTGAACCAGCCAGATTGCAGGCACTCCGCCCAAGTCTGTAGCTAGTGGCTACCATATTGGGCAGTGGAGATCAGCCTTCATTGTGGTAAAGTGTGTCAGGATTTGTACCTCTTGAACATATTGGGAACTGTCTGGAAAGGGGGGGCCATGTTTTCCATCTTTAGCAAAATCTTTTAAATGGAATAAAATCTTTAAATATACTGATGGGCATGGTGTTCAGTGTGCCTATGTCATTCATGGTCTGTAACAAAAGAGCCTCTCGATTAATGTAGCTGGGATAATTCTTCTCTGCGTTTGTGTTTTTCAGGCAGAAGGCACCCGACTTCAGCGAGAACTCCGAGGCTACTTAGCAGCCATCAAAGGTAATGAAGGTGTGGGTTGTTTCCTGCATATCACCAAGCACAGCTTGTTCTTGGCATTCCTACGTGAAAGGACAGACTGCTAATCACAAAGCTATTGGCATTCTGGCTAGGTGTGCACTTGAGCAGAAGTATTCATTGTCCCAGCCCCCACATTCCCATTGAAACAGTAATACAAAGATACAAGGGAAAATGAGTTCGTCCTTTATGCCGGGAACTAGGAATAAGGACCTCCAGAAGGCAGAGATTTCTGGGAAATTTATTAGATAGAGTGAGCTTGAGACCCTGCTTTGAAAAAAACTGCAGTATCTTGAGGGAGAGCATATCCCAGCGGTAAAATGCTGACACAGTGACATTTAAATGGGTAACAGAAGGCAGCAAGGCATAATGCAAAGGCAGTGCTGGTTAGTGAAGAGACCCAGGTCTCTAGACTCAGCCTGAGTCTGGACTCTGTGGGAATCCGCGACCCCTGGAATTCTGCCAACTGAAAGGGCTCTTGTCTTTTTCTTTGTCTTCCCTTGTTTTAAATTTATTTTTGGTTTTGAGGCTACACATGGCAGTGCTCACGGTTTACTCCTATCCCCATGCTCAGGGGTCACTCCTGGTAGGATGCAGGGAATTGAATTGCTGCTGTCCTGTTGCTCCTGCACCTCTGCCACTGGGTGGACACAGGGAGACCCAGTACTGGTCGCTGACCTTAACCATGGAAAACAGTGTCTGAGGCTGGTGTGGAAGGAAGAGAGAATGGGCACTGTACTTCCTCTCTGTTGGCTGTAATTATACCACTCCCCACTGAGTCACACACAGGGATTCCCAGGAGTGACGGGTCACAAGACAGAGTTTAGGGTTGGGAGAGGAGAGAATCTGTAGAGCCTCAGATAAACTGACCAGGTACTCAGGGAAAAAAAGAAATTCACGCCCTCACACTCTCCCTCACTCCTCCACATTTCCAAACATAGTGAAGGTGTAAATATACAAAGAATTGCTCTAAATTAATAGAATAAAATGCAGTAATTCTAGTCTTTTGAGTGATAAGACTTTTGTAAGGGTTAATCAAGGGAACGATTGATTTCACCTCATAGGAAGTGCATATGTTTGTAAAACATGTTTTAAAATGTTTATTTTGACAACATTTAATGGAAGTTAACTAAGAATAAAAAAAAAAAGCTCAGTATGTTAAAGAAATGTACATTGCTTAGGAGCAAAACCTGATAGAACAAATATATGAAGATTAAAATTAGCCAAGAAAGAGCAACAGATGGATTATAAATGTGAAAAATGCTTGTCTTATGAGTAATCAAAGAATATTAAAACAAATAGAGATGGTCTAATTTTTCCAAATGTTCAAAGATGTCAAAAATGGTGAAGACCGGGGCCTAGAGTGATAGCACAGCAGGTGGGGCGTTTGCCTTGCATGCAGCTGACCTGGGTTCGATTCCCAGCATCCCATATGGTCCCCTGAGCACCGCCAGGGGTAATTCCTGAGTGAAGAGCCAGGAGTAACCCCTGAGCATTGCCGGGTGTGACCCAAAAACAAAAAAAATTTTTTAAAAATGGTGAAGACCTATTATTGGCAGAGCTATGGGGTGAATCCCTTTGAAATATCTTTGCTGGTGTATTTGCTTTTTTGGAGAGCAATTGGGAAAATTCTTCAAATCAATATTTTTGTGATATTTGTGGGGTTTTTTTTTTGGGGGGTCACACTTAGTTGCTGCTCAGTGCTTAATCCTGGCTCTGCACTCAGGAATTACTCCTGGTGGTGCTTGGACCTCTTATAGTCTAGGACTCCTTCTCGGAGAACCCGGCTAGCTACTGAGAGTATCCTGCCCACTGGTAGAGCCTGGCAAGCTCCCGTGGCATATTCGATATGCCAAAATCAGTAACAATGATGTGTCTTATTCTCCTTACCCTGAAAGAACCTCCAATGCAGCACCATTGGGAAGGATGAGTAAGGAGTGGCTGCTAAAATCTCAGGGCTAGGACGAATGCAGACGTTACTGGTGCCCGCTCAAGCAAATTGATGAATAATGGGATGACAGTGACAGGGACAGTGATGGTGCTTGGAGGACCAAATGGAGTGCTGGGAGAAGTGTTGGGGTCCTTGGTGAGGGTGGGTATACTGTTGATGGGTGTGGTGTTGTAACTTCATGGGCATGAGAAACCATTATTAAATAATACTGTAAACCACAGAATCTCAATAAAACTTTTAAAATAGTTTTAAAAATATTTTTATAGTTATCTTATGTACGACTGAAGCATTAAAAAGGAAATAAGTACCAACGTATATAAAAATCACTAGGAAGTTTTTCCCAACTAACTAAAATCAGGAAGTTTGGTTTGTTTGATGTCAGTTGGACAAAAATTATTCAATTATAGTTCATAAATATTCTTTGCTTTTTATTCAAATTTTGTTGATAAACACTTTTCAACTCTACCAACAGATTTCTTGTTTATCAATATTTTGGAGGGATAGGGTGCTTTTCAGGTCACACTTGGTGATGCTCAGGTTACTCTTGGCTCTGCCCTCAGGAATTACTTCTGGTGGGCTCATGGGACCATATCGGATGCGGGGATTGAACCCAGGTCAGCCGTGGGCAAGACAAATGGCCCCCCCACTGTACCATCACACCAGCCCCATAAATTTATTTTAATTAAGTTTTTCACATTCATGTAATAATAAAAAAATCAGCAAGAAAAAAGTTAGGCTATAGATTTCAGTCTGCATATTTTTGGAGGCCTTGCTTTCAGCCTTAATGAGAATCAGAGAGAATTAATGTCTCTTGGGGAGAATTCAGCAAGGGAGAGTAGCTTCCTGTTGGCCAGCTGGGAGCCTAGCTTGGAATGGTGAAGACTGTGAAAGCAAAAGGGCATTGGTTATGGCTTAGAACTTGGGAGTTAGTACTGAACAGGTGACGGTTAAGGGCCGTGTAGGAGAATAGAAGGTATCTGGGAGGTGGCTAGAAATAACGGTGTAAAAAATCCTGATGTGGGGGAAAATGAACACCCAAAGTTCTCCTGATCACCATTGATTTCTTAGTTGTTGGGGACCCCTGTTCCCAGGTTGGGTATCTGAGCCCCTTTCACGCTGCCGACTCCACACACACACACACACACACACACACACATTCCTTTATGTGCTTCTTGAAACTGTATGAGTATTTTCCTATCTGCTTCTTCCTCAGGCAGCTGCAGTCTTCATAAATGACTGCTGAACAGTGGGCAGAGCCACAAGAAATTTGCAATAATTCACATATTCTTTTATCAGGTTGTGCTGTAGCTGGTATTGTCATGATGTATTTTAATGATGCTATTTTTAACTACAGCAGATACTTTTGGACTGTTCAAGCAAAGAGAACTTTTGTAGCAGTGCAGATTATATGCAGCAGCTCTAGAGAGTGAAAATAGAAATCCCCAATTTTGTTGTAAATAGGTTGAAGCTAGAGGCTGTTACATTTCTTGGAAAAGTTTCAGTGTTTTAAAGAGATGAAAGTGGTTTCTGCCTCCATAAAATGATTCTCTATGTTGTAAACGTTTCTTAAAATTTCGAAAACCACCACTCTTATAAGTATTGGATTTTAAGAATTATTAATGCCAGAGGTGGTATTTCACATTCTTTTCACTTTAATTTTTGCCAGACTGCTTTGAAAGGTAGTATGTTTTAGCTTTTCCCCCGTCTATTTTATGCTGTCAGCATAGTTGATCACTGGATCTATAAAAGCTTGCCGGTCTCTTTCCTTTTTAGAACAAAACAGTGTCTTATTTACTTGTGTTTGATTTCCTATGCAGTATTCTCGAAACATTTCCAATGACAAAATGAATTCTTTCCAAGTTCTTTATCATTGCTATACATGCAGCAATTAGGAGTTATTTTGGGCTGCTAATAGACATCTTTGCCACAGCATTGTGACTTTAGCCCCAGTGATTAAGGTCTTGTAAAATTTTATTTTGAGCTTGCATTCATACATTTTTTTTCTTTTTCTTTTTGGGTCACACTCAGTGATGCTTAGGAGTCACTCCTGGGTCTATACTCAGAAATTACTCCTGGCGGTGCTTGGGAAACCACATGGGATGCTGGGGATCAAACCCTGTTTGGCTGTGTGCAAGGCAAATGGCCTACCCGCTGTACCCACTCCAACCCTGAATTCATAGATTTTTTGTTGGTGGGTTTTTTTCTTATTAATTTTTTGCAACTAAGGTTATCTGTCCTACAATGCTCCACTTTTTTTCTTCTTCCTTTAAAGACATTGCTAGCTTCACAGCTATCTGTAATTTCCAGTAGACATAAGGTAAATATTTCAAAGAAAATTTCAGTAGCCTTTGATATCTGAACTGTAACTGGGAGGTGGAGGGTGTCAGCGAGTGATTCACCCTTAGTGTGACTAGGGTTGACCTGAGGCTGAGTTTGATTGTGCTGTTATATCAAGGTGTCTGAGGGATGATTTGAAACTTGGGTTAATGCTGCTGCCCTTGCAGTGGTGACCCGGGTTTACCCATGTTGGTATTCTAACTCATTAGATTCAGAGTGTTAGTGGGGAAATGTAGCTTTTTTGTATCTTTTTGTGTCTGATTGTATACCTCCATGACTCAGTCTCTTCCTTATGAGTCCACAGAGACCTGAAACGTTTCTTCCCCCTCCTGCATCTTGTAGCAGCATCTGGTTTCAGCATGTAAGGTGTATACTGAGTTCCCCAGCTCACCCTTCCCCACGCAAAGTGAGGATCTTTCTGGGATGGATTCTGAACCACCACCCACAGGACTCTCACAGGCAGAGACCAGAGACCTGCCCACATCTCATCAGATGAGGGAGGGGACATGTTCAGTGCCTGCAGTCATTGGTGTCACCAAATGCCAAACGCCACATTTCTCGTGGATTCCGATACCTACTCTTTATGATAACCATCCCTCTGTCGCTCTGAAGTCATCATCTCCCTGCATCACTTCAGAGTGACAGATGTTGGTATCCTGCCCTCTCTCCTCACTGCTGAACTCATCCCTGACCACCTTCTAAATAGGACGTTTGTGATGGATCATGAATGTCTCAAACACTTTCCACCTCGTAGTCCATGCCATTACTTTACGAGACATGTTTGTGTCTACGGATCTTTTCCTCTTCTGCTATTATCTAGCTCCCTTTCCTGCTCCTGGGGCAGAGGCTGACCCGGACAGTCACTGGAAAGACCCCGATGTGGAGAGGGCTTCCAGGCCAGCAGCCGGAAGTACCATCCTTTCTGCTGCCATCTTGTGTTCAGTAGATTATTCCTGCGTCTGCTCTTCCTGGAGATGCTGTCCTGGGCATTTGTTTCTCAAGTCCAGAATTGCTTGGGCCCACCAGGGCCACCTTGGTGGTGCTCAGGGACCCTCTCATTTAAAGGAGGAATAGAGGGGGAGATGGAAAAGATTTGGTGATACTTTATATCATGATTTTGCTCTCAGGAAATACACGTGTCCTGTTTTTAACCATACTTTTTGTTAAAGTACCCAGTGTACCTCTCAGGAAAAATCTGACGCATGAAGTTAAAAATGCTAAGCTTTCCACAACTTAACGACTTAAGACTATATAGCTTTTAAACATAATATTGGAAAAAGTTCATCTTTTTTTTTCCCCCTTTAGAATCAGTTTAGGCCACTCGAATCACTTTTAACTACAGGACCCTCTTGAATTTGTTTTGTTTCCACCTCTAAAGGATGGTTGTTTTTTTGTATTTTCATTCATTTAGGATTGAGTTTATTTTTCAAGATCCCTGGTGTTTGTCTCTGGCTCTGGGTTTTGGTGGACCAGGCTCTGTGCTCAGAGGTCACTCTCCGCTAGTGCTCAGGCTGGAGGTGGAGGCTGGGATTCCTGCGTTCAGAGTGTGTGCTAAGCCCTGCAGTGCTCTCCAGCCTAGATCTGTCGTTTGATGGACCCATATTCTAGGCATTCTGCATATTCATGGTTCACTTCCTAGGACATCTTGTTGTTGTTTTCAGAATGGGGAATCTTGTTAATGTTTTTCTAGACCTCAGTGTCTCTCCTTATCAGACAAGCAGCAGCTCTGTCCTCTTGGTTATCTGAACTAGTTATTCCTAGGAACCATTCTCTGTCCAAGGAGAGGGACGGGAGGAAGAAGCTCTGCAAACGTTTCTGTCTAACTGGAGTTTCTGTCCCCACCTAGGGATGCAGGAGGCCTCCATGAAGCTCACCGAGTCCCTGCATGAGGTGTACGAGCCTGACTGGTACGGGCGGGAAGACGTGAAGATGGTTGGGGAGGTAAGCGTGGCCTGGCCTGGCGCTGTCCCCGACTCTATTCCCACTCTGTCATGATACTGAGTGACGCTTCATACCCAGATAGTGCAGTGGAATTTCATACTAATACTCATCTAACATTTCAAGTTACATATGAACATTCATCTAGACTCACTTGGGCAATAGATCTGTGTTCAAGATTATTTTTCTTCCAGCTAAGAGTTTTTTTTAGCAAACTGAACAGAAACAAACCCTTTGTCTCTGACACAAAACCAAAGAAACATTGACTGTCAGGGGAGAAGGGGGAAGGCGGGGAATGAATGGGGTGAGGAGCTTGTTTGGGAGGTGATAAACGGGTAGTGCCTTCATAGACTCAAAGCCTGAAACTCCCACAGTATTGTAAAGCATGCTATAGATTATATTTTTTTTTCTTTTTGGATCACTCCTGGTGATGCACAGAGGTTACTCCTGGCTCATGCACTCAGGAATTACTCCTGGCAGTGCTCAGGGGACCATATGGGATGCTGGGAATCGAACCCGGGACAGCCGTGTGCATGGCAAATGCTCTACCTGCTTTGCTGTTGCTCCAGCCCCCTCCACAATATTTTTTATCGTGGTCTGTGGGGCCACACCTAGAAGTGCTCAGGACTTATTCCTGGCTGTCAGGGACGACTCCTGATGGGACTCAGAGGACCATATGGGGTACCATGATTGAACCCGAGGGCAAGTCCCTATCCACTGTGCAATTGCTCTGGCTCCTCAATTCTTCCGAAAAGAGTATTGCTAATAGTTACACAAATATAACTTTTGCACAGCATCATTTCAGACTGGAACTTGTACACATGTGGAAAAGCTTTACTGAAGTGTTTGGGGGAAAAACACTGTTTTTTCTGTCCTTCCAGCATGTCTTAAGTATGCAGTGAGTGGGAGAAGTGGCTTCTGGCCCCTCTGTGTGTGAACTTCACGCCTGTACCCCTGCCTCCCCCTTCCTCTGAGGAGTGGGCCCAGAACTGCAGGGACACTAGGCACTGTGCATCAGCCAGCCAGGCTGCAGGTCTTCGGGCCTGGGAGGGACTGATACTGTGTAACATCTGGAATCTGCTCCCCAGCAGGCTTGATGGCTGCAGAAATAGGAAAGTGGGGATTGCTCTTTTGAGGAAGGTTTGATGGGTGGGAGAAAAGGAAAGGCTGAGCTAAGGAGTCCTTGCATCTGCTCAGGCTTGAGCTTCCTCCTCTGCAGGATGAGAGTCACTGCTTTGTGTGGTGACAACACTGTAGGTGCTGTGTGTGGCCCCTGGCAGCCCCACCTCAGGGGGTCCCGCTCAGGAGCCCGGTCTGGCCCGGCTCTCTCTCAGGATGCCGCAACAGCTGCTGTGCCTCCGGCGTTCCTTCAAACCTCTCATGTCCACACAAAAGTGCTCTTCATGCCCCAGTCACTGAGATGAAAACATACTTATCTTTCATAATGAAAGCTCTTTTTGGCCCTGCTGCCTCTTATGAAGACTTTTCTAGCTATGAATTTGGAAAACCAGCCTTCATACATCATTTTCAAAGCAGTTCTCAAGTAATTCCACCTTTCCCCATTTCTTTAACCTTGAGACACTGTGTTTGGATCTTGTTAAGTTCTTAGGTCATTTTGTACTTTCCTGATTAATGGCATGTGATTAGAAGTTCATCATGAAAAGGTGTTTTTCCAAAGGAACGGTAGGAAAAAAACTCCTGTTAATGGAGGTGCTGCCACATTTAGTGCTAAAGGGAAAAAATAAAATTGCTGTCCAGCCTTAGTCCTTACAGCTGCCAGGAATTAGAATCTTCTCTTGCAGATCCAAATATCTGAATTTTTTTTTAATCACAAAGGACCATTGTTGTTTGTTTTTGTGCCACACCCTACAGTGCTCCAGACTTTTTCCTGCCTCTGTAGTTAGGACTCACTCCTGGTGGGCTCAGGGACGATACGGGGTGCCAGGGATTGAACCTCGTTCTGCTGTGTGCCAGGCAAGCACCTACCCACTGTACTATCGCCCTGGCCGTGATCACAGAGAGCCTGAACACTGCAAGTTTAAGGAGCTCCTCATGTCCCATGATAAGCCATTTTATCCAGGTGATTTACTCTCTCCCTCTCTACTTGTTCATGTGCACGTGTGTGTTGTCTTAAATGCGCCCATGGCCTGCACATGCATGGCAAGTAACTTACCACTGAGATTCCTTCGCAGCCTTTCCTGTTGGTTTGTTTGCATAAAAATCTTTATTTGGGACCTGTAGCAACTGCAGTTAGGTTTGTGCAAAAGAGAAAAACAAAGAAACAAGGGAACTTTCCAGCAGAGGAGTGTCCTTTCCTGTCCAGGCAGAGCAGGTCCACGTGCTCGCCAGCAGGAGGCAGCATTGTGAAGGATGAGCCAGTCCCTTTGCGTCCATCCCTCGCCTGAAGTGCATCTCCTGGCTGCGCTTCGCTGTGCTGGGGGTCCAGTCTGGGTCCAGGGCAGTTGTGGTCTGGCTGAAACCAGATGTTATAGAACTGGGAAGAAAGGATAGGTTCTGCGGAACAGATGGCTGACTCTGTCAGGAGCCCCAAACATAGCTGGAAGACACATGATGACTTTCTCACGCCCTAGCTCTGTGCTTTGGATCCCATTAAGTTCTTCTCATTGTTAACTCTTTAAATTGGGGGAACCCATTTTTCCAGAGTCACAGGGCAGGGCTTGGAGTCTGCTCTGGTGAGGTGACTATATCTCAGACAGTCCCGGGCTTCAGAGTCAGGAAGACAAGTCTGGGTTGCCTGAGTTTGTCCTTTCTCAACTCATGATGAGGTTACATAACAGTAACTACTTTCCAGTGGCAGGAAAAGACAGAGGGGTTTCTTCATAGGGCAGCTCTTCCTTATACTCTCTGTGTAGTCTAAGCAGTGTCTGGGGAGGGTGGTATGGTGGGGCCTTGAACTCTGCATGTGTTCATCGCCATGGCACTTCCCCAGTGGTAGGGTCTTCTCCCCTGTGGCAGCAGTGTTCTCTCTGTGGAGCTTCAGATTGTCTGTGTGGACATCCCTTGTTTCAGAGTTGGCTTTCTCAGTGGAATGTATCATAGTCTCAGCACCAAGCTCATCTACACAGACATGGGCACTTTGGGAGCTTCTCCACTTCTAGAGACCACCCGTAGTGGTGCTCTGGTACTGAGCTCTGTGCTCAAAGGTGTGTTTTGATGGTGCTCAGGGGACCTTGTGGTGCCAGGGACCCAGCCCAGGCCTGGACGTGCAAAGCTTGCACCCAGCCCATTGAGACCCCTCTCTGGTCCTTTTCTGCATTTGTTTTAGTTGCCAGCCCAGCACTACGATGGCCCCCAGAGCTGCACATGGCAGTGATGGGGACAGATAGTGCCAGGCCTCAGAGGGGCCCTACACAGTCTACATTACAGCCTCTCTTCTTTGAGCTCTCTCCCTGGCTCTGCTTCTGTAGCTGCAGGGGATTTATTATCAGAGATCATGACTATTTTTGATCACTTGATCACTTGACTTCCCATTAGTCATCAATTTGCTCGAACAGGCACCAGTAACGTCTCCATTTGTCCCTGTCGCGTGCTAGTGTAGCCCAGTGGTGTCTGTTCATTCTAGGAACACAAAGAGCCTCAAACCGATCGTTCAAGATCTTGATGAAGAAGTCTGACCATCTGGTAGGTGGGCAACCACGTGGTCTTTTGACGTCTCGTGGAATCCAGTCGGTAGTAACTCTAGTTCAGCAGTCATCTCCAAATCTCATTATGTGTCCAGCCTTGACAAATGAGACAGCGTTCCTGATTCTTGATCATCAATGGAGGTCTGAACTCCAGATTCTTTCTCTCATTTGAGTGAAACATGATACTCCAAGCATAGCTCTTTTGATTCCTCTTTGGAAGATCTGAATAGCATTCTCTTCCTGTTTTCATAGGGCCCAGGTCTCTGAGTCATATGTTAATGCAGGAAGAACAGTGGAATCAAAGAGATGTGCCTAGGAGCAGGAGGTTTTTTGTCCTCTTAGCTATTTCTTCTACACTCTTAAAGGCGTTCCAAGCTGCTCTCTTCCTCCTGCGCAACTCAGGTTAATACCCATCTTCCAGAATTGCTGCACCATATTTGATAGGGTTCGAATATGGTTTGAACGATGGGAACACCTACAAGGGTGATTAGAAGCTGCCCCAAAAGCCTCTATCCCTCTCGGAGAGCCCGGCAAGCTACTGAGAGTATTCTGCCTGCACGGCAAAGCCTTGCAAGCTATCTGTTGTATATTTGATATGCCAAAACCAGTAATTACAATGGGTCTCATTCCCTTGACCCTGAAGGCATCACCAATATGGCAGCATTGAGAAGGATGAGAAAGGAGAGGCTGATAAAATCTCAAGGCCGAACTAGGCTGCCACAACGAAGGAAGACAAAAATGATCGTCTGTACTTTCAATGCACGTA
>JAOXYA010494018.1:0-15101 GCA_028565675.1 Sorex palustris | reverse complement strand
CAACAAAGTCTCATGGTGGAGACGTTACTGGGCCCGCTCAAGCAAATTGATGAACAACGGGAGGACAGTGACAGTGATATACATATATATGCATATATGTATATATTAGCATTCAAGGCTTAACCTGTGGCAACATATTAGACATATTAGTGATCTCTTATACAAGAACTTAATGGCTCCAGTGTGAGATGCAACAATCTTTATGCACTTTGTTCAAAGAGACATTCTTGGATCATTTTTAGGAGATTATTCACAACAAGCAATACAAAATAAGTTATTTAGGGCCTGCTATTGGGTCAGGATTGATGGTAGTTGGGAAAATATGAAATAATGGTGGTGGTGGTGGGATTGGTGTTGGAATATTGAATGTAATAAATTATTGTGAACAACTTTTTTTTAAAAAAATAGCTCAAGCAAATTGATGAACAACGGGAGGACAGTGCTACAGTACAGTGATACTATTTCCTTTGCCTATTAGGCATATTGATATTATTTTTCCATCTCTCTTCTTAACTTTTTCTAGAGTTTTCCCATACTGAGCTATTGGGTTTCCATGAAGTTAGGCTGCCACCCCTTCCAAAACCTGAGTCTTCTGGTTTTGTATCTTTTAAGGTAGAACTTCCCTCTCCCAACACTTTCTCCTCAAGATTCTGACTTTGTGGGTCATCTTCTTCTTCTTCTCCTTCTCCTTCTCCTTCTCCTTCCTCTTCCTCTTCCTCTTCCTCTTCTTGATCTTCCTCTTCTTCCTCTTTCCCCTCTTCTTCCTCCTCCTCCTCCTTTTTCTCTTCTTCTTCTTCTTCTTCTTCTTCTTCTTCTTCTCCTCCTCCTCCTCCTCCTCCTTCTTCTTCTTCTTCTTCTATTAAATCATCGTGAGATAGAGTTACAAAACTTTCATGTTTGAGTTCCAATCATACAATGATTGAACACCCATCCCTCCACCAGTGCACATTCTCTATCACCAATGTCCCCAGTTTATCCCCCTTTCCAAACCTCCCCCTGCCTCTATGGCAGACAATTTCCCCCATACTCTCTCTCTACTTTGGGGAATTATGGTTTACAACACAGTTACTGAGAGGCTATCATGTTTGATCCTTTATCTACTTTCAGCACACATCTCCCATCTCGAACAATTACTCCAACCATCATTGTCTTAGTGATCCCTTCTCTATTCCAGTTGCCTTCTCCCCCAGTTCATGAGACAGTTTTCCAACTATGGAGCAATATTCCTGGCCCTTGTGTCTACTGACCTTGGGAGAGTCTCATATTATGTTATTTTATATATTTCGTGGTTCACTCTTGATCACGACGCTTGCTAGCTCCATTCCTGCTCCCTCGATTCTGAAACACAGCATGGCCATGCTGCTAATCAAAGAACCACCAGCTCAGCACTGAGCAAGGATCAACTCTATTAGACATTATTCTTTGCTACTCAGATAATTTTATAAGTCTTGAAAACATATTTTTAATTCCTCCAGAGCACACATTTTTATCATGTTTTATTTGTGGAGGATACACCGGGCCCTGCTTGGGGGGTTACTCCCAGCTCTGGTTGCTCCTGATGGTGCATAGGGGACTGGGAGGCACCCGGAATGGAATCCTGGGCTCCTGACTGCAGCACACGCACTCCAGCCCTTTTGAAACATCTCTCTAGACATGGAACAAATTAGGATGAGTAGCAGAAAGTACAGGGCTGTATTCAGTTTGTAAGGCTGCTATAACGAAGTATCACCAACTTAGTGGCTTAAAAAGAACAAAAATTTACTCTCTCACAATCTGGAAGAAAGAAGTGTGAAATCAAGATGTTAGCAGAGCTGAGCCACGTTGAGAGTCAGCATAAAATTCTTCCTTGCTTCTTCCAGCTTCTGGAGATGCTGGCCAGCCCTGGGTTCCTTGGCTAATAACTATCACTCCAACCTCTGCTCTGTTATCACAGGACCATTTCCCCATGTCTCTGTCTGTCTGTGACAGGATACCAGTTTGGGGTCTATCCTAACAACTTCATCCTAACTTCATTCATTGGCAAACACCCAGTTTCTAACTAAGAGGATAATATCAGAGTCAGTCTTTTCTTTTTTTTTATAATATTATTTATTTATATATTTTTTCTTCTTATATTTATCTATTGAATAACTGTGGGAAAAGTTACAAAACTTTCAGGTTTAAGTCTCAGTCATACAATGATCAAACACCTTTCCCTTAACCAGTACTCATTTTTCACCACCAAGAACCCCAATACACCCCCCTCCCACCCCTCCCAATGCCTGTGAGGCAGATGATTTCCACTTAAAATGTTGCATTTCTTGCATCGGAAAGATAGTATAGTGGGTAAGGTGCTTGCCTTGCATGCAGCCAATCCTGTTCAATCCTCGGCATCCCATATAGTTCCCTGCATACAACCAAGAATGGTTCCTGAGTTCAGAGTCCAATGTGAACAAAAGCCAAAATAAATAAATAAAAAGTCTGTTTTCACTTAAGAAAAATTATTTTGTGTATGTATGATATCTAGTAAAGAATATTTAACACTATTCAAGAAAAGAATATTTAAGACTATTCAGATCTTTTAGATGATCTTAAGGTCAGATGCTTTTAAAATTTAGCCTAGTGAGATAGGATGGCAAACTTTTCTTGTCAATTACTTACTAAAGTCAAACAATGATATATTTCAGGGTTGTCTTTTAAATAGCTACTCAGAAATGTACACCTGTAAAACTATCCCTATATGTGCAATGGATAATGGTACTTTTGCCAACTCATTAGCATAAATCTGTAAACGATGCGATCATAAGAATCAAAACAAAAATCACAGATAAAGTTCCTTTTAAAAATAAGGAAGTAAAATAGAGTTGTCAAAGAACTAGAAATTCCACCAAACATCTGTATGCCAATATTTATAGCAGCATATTCACAACTAGGAAAGGCAGAACAAAACCCAGATGTCCATCAGCAGATAAAGGGGCACGCAAGCTGCGACCAAGTCCATACAGTGAAATATCCTCCAGTAATCAAAAGGCTGGAGGCTTAGAGAACTAGTGTAGGGGTAACACACTTGCATTGCTCAGTCAGCTTTGGCTTAACCCCTTGCACGGCCTGAGCACGTGCCCCCGAGCACTTCCAGGAGTGAGCCCTGATCACAGGTGCAGGAGTAAGCCCTGAGCACTGCTGGATCTGGCTAAAAAACAAAACAAAAAATGGAATATCAGTAATATGCTGCAACAGGGATGAATCTTGCACACAGTATGCGAAGAGATCAGACTCAAAAGGTCACAAAGGGATTCATATTGTTTGAACCCATTTCTTCAAAACAACCAGAATAAGCAAATCCAGAGAGACAGGAAGCACAAGGGAAGTCGTCAGAGTCAGGACGGCAGCTGGGGGAGAGAGGCGAGGAGAGGCTGCTTGGTGCACGCAGGAGGTTCTTTGAGATGTCTCGGGGCTGGATAGATACTTGAATAGGCTGAGCACATGCTTTTGCGTGCAGAAGATCTAAGTCTGAGCCCTGACCTGGACCCCTGAGCACCACTGAGAGCAATCCCTGAGCGCAGAGCTGGGAACAGCCCTGAGCACCTCTGGTGGGCCCCCAATGACTGATAAATACATAAATGGATTTTTAAAGGGCAAATATTATGGAAGTAAGTAGAGAGAGGTGATGATTACAGAACACTGTGGACATGCTAAATGTCAGTGAACGGTGAGCTTCAATGGGGTCACGTTGGGAGCTGGCGAGGTAGCGCAGAGGGGAGGAGAGAGATGCTTGCCTCACACACGGCTGACCTGGGTTCAAGCCCAGCTTCCAGATGGCCTCCTAAGCACTGCCGGCGTAATTCATGAGAGCCAGCAATAAGCCTTGAACACCACTGGATGTGATCAAAAACACAAACAAAGGAAGGCTCATTTGGAATCACCTGGGTTGAGTACCTCAGAGGTCCCTAGAGCCTCCCCAGAAGTAATCCCTGAGCGCAGAGCCGCAAGTCAGCACTGAGCACCACGAGCTGTGGCCACAAAACTGAATAAATAAATGATTAAATGTTTCACAAACTTGATTTCAAGTTCTTTTTTATATTTTCTATTTTTGATTTTTTGTGCCACACCCAGTGGTACGCAGGGGTTACTCCCAACTTGGTGCTCAGGGAGCCATGTGGTGCTGGGGATTGAACGTGGGCTTCCCAAATGCAAAGCACACACTCCATGGCCCTCGTTTATATTTTGGAGGTGCCTTTGGGGCTGGGGGCCAAATCTACCAGTGCTCAGCAGCCCATGCAATATTGGGAATCAACAAAGGTGGAGGGTACAGAATGAGGACAGGGCGGGGGGTCTCCTGCATGCAAAACATGTACACGAGCCCTTTAGTCATCTCCCTGACCTCTAGTTCCACTTTTTTTGAGGGGGCCACACCCAGCAGTGCTGAGCATATGTTCCACCAGTGTGCCACATACCCAGCCTCATTTCAATTACTTTAATGAAAAACGAGACAGTACGAGAGCCTAAGAAACAAGGCAAAAGATCGTGGCATGTGGGGCCAGAGGACAGTGAGTGTAGGGGTGGGGGGAGGAGGAGGAGGAAGAGGAGGAGGCGGACGAGGAGGAGGAGGAGGAGGAGAAGGAGATGGTTTCTCAGCTCTCCATCTTCCTTCTGCATGATCCGTGACAGGTGACATAGCTAGACACATCTGTTGGCATACCTAGGACTCTTCACAATTCTCAAGGAGCAAACACATTCCAACCCTTTCTCTACCTCTAAGGAAGGGGACTGCAATACAAACAAGTGAGGCAAAGGACAGCAAAATCCTTGGATGTTTGGTTTTGGGTTTGGGGTCATAGCTAGCAGTGCTCAGGGATCACTCCTGGTAGGGTTCAAGATGTCAAGGAATCAAACCCAGGTTGGAAACATGCCAGGCAAGTGGCTTCCCCATTGTATTATCTTGCTAGCTCAAACTCTCTATGCACTTCTAGACATATGCATAAGGACAAATACACACCATCACTAAGGTATAAGAAATGTATACTTTGAAGATGTACATCATTTCTGAACTTGTCATTTTCATCTCATAATTCTTAGTAGCGCTGGAGTGATAGCACAGTGGGTAGGGCATTTGCCTTGCCCGTAGCCGACCCAGGTTTGATTTCTGCTCCCCTCTCGGAGAGCCCAGCAAGCTACTGAGAGAATCCCATTCACGCGGCAGAGCCTGGCAAGCTCTCCGTGGTGTATTCAATATGCCAAAAACAGTAACAAGTGTCACAGTGGAGACATTACTGGTGCCCACTCGAGCAAATCAATGAACAACGGGAGGGCAGTGCTACAGTGCAACAATTCTTAGTTCACAGCGGTCCCTCTTCCCATTATTCCACGGGGATACGATTCTAAGCAGTGAGCCAAGGACAAGACTTCACTGTGCACGGGTAGAGTCTAGGCACCTCCACAGTTTCTCATTTTAGTGTGTAGATCTGGGAAAAGGTGCATTGGTCAACTGAATTAAAGAAAGTCAGGGTGGCTAAATGCACAGAAGGGGCCTGAGGGTTCAGGAAGAAGTGAGGAACCTCAGAGTGTTACTGGAAAGTGTATCTTAGTGAGGTGAACCCCGAAACTTCTTTCAGAAAAGCAGTGTATTGAAGTAACTAGGAACATGCATTTTGCAGTCAGAGAGCCCTGTTTCCATATCCTGCCTCTGCTTCAGAGACTGCACCGTCTGAGCCTTATTTACCTCTCTGTGAAACATAGAAACACACACACACACACGCATATACATGCAGTCCAGAAGGAGATTTTGGATACTAAAATCAAATATGCATGCAAAGTGTCTACTGTTTGCATGCATATATTTTTGCAAGGGTACAGTTTTATTTAGCAAGGATATGGGTAAGCGTGCTTATTTTCACATGTTTCACATAGGAACAATGTCCCATGGATGCTAATCATTACGAATCTTCCAGCATTGTATATGCCAGAGCCTAAAGGGAAACAAAATTCCGAATCTTCTTCCATGGGCCAGATTTCCTAACTCCTAACCAAGAAGACTCAGACAGAGCTTTCCTATTTGCCAGCCAAAGTAGTGAAATCTGAGTCTGAGATATGAAAATGCTCTAATAACTATTGTCAAAGAATACGGCCCCCACCCCCAGGTTCTAGGTCCCTGGTTTATTCCTCCTTCACGGCCCTTCGGAGCCCTGTCTACGTCAGCTCGGCTGTCCGAGCCGACTGCTCATCAACGAAGCGAGTGGCAAGAGGCAGATGTTTGATTCTTCCTCCCACTGAGCTCTGTGTCATGACTCATGACTGTCCCATCCGTGTGTCTCTGAAAGGAACTAGCCCTCCAAAGCTCTCCGAGCTGCACAGGTGAAACTGGGTATCAGGCTCAACATCTGAAGCTGCGGTGGCTCTGAATCTCGCTTCGCTGATGGAACAGTGGGAAACAGAGGAGAAGGAGAACAGACTACGTGGCCCTAAATTCAGGTTGAGAACTAGCTGTGCAAAATTCCGTTTTTGGAGGTGGGTTCGTTGCTGTTTGGCTTGGGTTTGGGTTTTTTTCTTTGTTCTTTGTTTTTGGGGGTCACAGCATGTGGTGCTCAGAGCTTACTCCTGGCTCTGCACTCCAGGGGCCATACGGGGTACCAGGGAACAAACCTGGTCGGTCGCTTGCAAAGCAAATCCCCTTTCTGCCGTACCATCTCTCAGGCACCTGGAATGAATTCACGGAAGCACCACCTATGTCACCAATTTGCATTTTAGAGCATCTTTCCTCAACCTTTTAACAAGACCTGCCCCACAAACCAGCCAAGGAACTAGCTCAAAGGGCTGGGGTGCTTGCCTTGCCTGGGGCAGGCATCTCATGGTTCCAGAGGAGTTTCTGCACCAGGAGTAGCTCTGAGCACCCCTGGGGGTGGCCCCAAGCCACAGAGAGCTCACTCACTTCTTCACAGTGATCTCCAACACTGCCGAGTCCTAAGTGTCAGGAACAAGCTCTGCGCACGAGTGGCCCAGGCACTCCTGCCTGTCACGCACTGCACCAGGAGTAGCCATGGACGCCATTGGGTGTGGCCTCAAAACTAAACAAACTGGGGAAGAAAGACAAAAGTCGTATATATTCTTGGCCTGGGGAGCTGGTGCAAGGGTTGAGGAACTGGCCTGGCACACAGCTGGTCACAGTTAGATTCCCAGCCCCCATATAGTCCCCCTGAGCACCATCATGAGTGAGTAAGTTGAGCAGCACTGGGTATCCCCACCATCACCAAGAAAAATTAACCCTGATTCATACTTCACACTAGACACAAGAATTTAGTCAAAATTTATTCATCAACACAAAAGCTGAAGTTTTTAGAAGAAAATATTTCTAGAATGCAGAATCTTAATAGCCCAGAAACAAGCAAAGATTTGTTAGATGGGCACTAAGGTAAAGGTAAAGGCCCTCCGTTGATCGTCGATTTGCTCGAGCGGGCCCAGTAACGTCTCCACTGGAGACTTTGTTGTCACTGTGTCTGGCACATCGAATACTCTCGGAAGATGGGCACTAAGAGACACTGATCATAAAAACAAGAAATTAAATGAATGTTTAAAATGAAAGGAAAACTGACCAAGAAAAGTGTAAGAAGCAGTATTTGAGGGCTGGAGACACACTATTGCAGGTAGTGCTTGCAGCCAACCCAGGTTCAACTGCCGGCATCCCATATGGTCCCCTGAGCACTGCCAGGAGTGAGTCCTGATTGCAGAGACAGGCGTAATCCCTGTGCATCGCCAGGTGTGACCCCAAAACGAAACAAGTTTTGAGGGCTGGAGACATAGAACAACAGGGAAGGCACTTGCCTTGCATGAGTCCAACCCAGGTTCAATTCCTGGCATCCACAGGATCCCCCGCACCTGGCCAGGAGCACCCCTGAGTGCAAAGCCAGGAGCAAACCCTGAATACAAGCAGTTGTAGCACAAATACAAATTTTAAATCAAGTTGAATTTACAAAGAAAATATCTGAAACTGGAAAAAAATACAAGCAAAGTATCTGACCTCCAAGTCACCTCCAAGGGCTGGAGAGGGGCTCAGATGTGAGCAAGCCGGCACACATGAGACCATAGACATAAATCCAGAACTAAGAAGTCTAACAAGTCAATAAGAAGGCAATCGCTTTCCTAATGAGCTAAACAATTTAAATAATATGTGAAAGTTACATGAATGACCAATAAGCCCATGACAAAGGCCATCCACTTTATTGGTCACCTAAGGCAGGGTTTCTTAAATTTTTTCATTTATGCAGAAGACCCAGGTTTGATCCCTACCCCCGGCTCCCCCCGCCCCGCCATGGTCCCCTGAACCCCACCAGCAGTGGTCGCCGAGCTCAGAGCCAGGAGTAAGAACTGAGCTCAGCCAGATGTGGCCCAAAAGACAAAAAGCAAAAACTTTTTTCCACTTGTGACCCCTTTTTGCCCAAAAAATTTTGATGTGACCCTGGGTATAAAGGTATTTTTTTTAAGTATGTGAACCAAACACAACAGTAAATCATACAGGAAAAAACCTCCTAATGTTACATAATGCGACCCACGGCTTAAGAAGCTAGGATCTAGAAAATACAGAGTAAAACCATGAGATATTACTTTTTACCATTGGATTAATAAAATTCAAAAGATCAATAATGGGACCCAGGGGAAAACTCGGCGTCTTAGAGCGCCTGCCTTGTAAGTGTAAGGTCACAAGTTTAATCCTTGGTGCCACCAAGAGTAACAAGTGACCCTGGCAGCTCTGCTGCCTGTGACTCCCTGGTACTGCCAGGGACTTGGGGGTCACACCACAGCCAAGTGTGTGCAAGCACTACAATTCAAGGGGTGCAATCTCTGCGGAGCACCACGATTACAAAAAGATGTGCAAGCGTGACCCCGAAAACAAACAAATAAATACATTTTTCCATGTCTTTTATAGCTTGATAATTTCTTTTGAGCATATTTTTGGTTGTACCAGTTTATCAAGTCACTCACCTGATAAAGGGAATCTTGGTTCCTTCCAGATTTTGATAATTATTAATAAAGCAGTTATAAATGTCTGTCTGCAATTTTTTTTTCTTTTTGGGTCACACCCGGCGATGCACAGGAGTTACTCCTGGCTCTGCTCTCAGGAATTACTCCTGTCGGTGCTGGGGGACCATATGGGATGCTGGGAATTGAACCCAGGTCGGCTGCATGCAAGGCAAATGCCCTACCCGCTGTGCTACCGCTCCACCCCTGTCTGCAAATTTTTATGTGGACACAACTTTTCATCCGGTTTGGATAAATACCAAAAAGCACAATATCTGCATCCTATGGTAAAGTGAGATGGTCTTCCATTTCCAACAACAGTGAGAGTTTCAGCTGTTTCATATCTCCACCAGCAGTTGATTTTCTCAATGTTTTGAATTCTGGCTATTCTTAAAGGTGTGCAGTGATATATCACTGCGGTTTTTAACGTTCGATTCTCTCAATATATATGATGTTTGAACACATTTGTTATCTGTAGAGGTTCTTTAATTAAGAATCTGTTCAATATCTTGCCCATTTAAAAACTGTTTCTTTATTGTTAAGTTTAATAGTCCTTTGTATAGTTTGGCTAATGATCCTAGACTAAATGTGGACTTTGCAAAGACTTAGTCCCAGCCTGTGCCTTGTCTTCTCATTCTCTTGATGTTGATTTTTCTGCAGAGCACAAGTTTATTATTATAATGAGTCCAGCTTATCAATTGCTTCTTTTATAAATCATGTCCTTGATGTAGCTAAAAATTCATTACAGGGGACTAGAGAAGTGGTAGAGCACATGCGCTGCATACATATATACCTGGATTCCCTTAGCAGCAAAAAGTTAACTTTAACAATAAATAAAGTGGGGCTGGAGCGACAGCACAGCAGGTAGGGCATTTGCCTTGCACGCAGCTGACCTGGGTTCGATTCCCAGCATCCCATAGGGTCCCCCAGTACCGCCAGGAGTAATTCCTGAGTGCAGAGCCAGGAGTAGCCCCTGTGCATCGCCGGGTGTGACCCAAAAAGCAAAAAAGAAAAAAAAAACACTACCTTGCTTCACCAAAAAGAGAAAAAAAAATAAAAGGGCATTGCCAAAGTGCAGTAGAAGAGCTAAAGGCACTTTGCCTTGCATGTGGCTTCAGCGGTTACGATCCTTCTTGGAATCCCTGGCAACACATAAGGTTCCCTAAGCACAGCCAGGAGTCAGTCCCTCCTGAGCACAGAGCCAGGAAGAGGCCCTGAGCACTGCCAGGTGTGGCCCCAAAACAAACAAAAAAGTCAATGCCATGTACAAGGGTCATCCAGGATTTTTTTCCTTGTCCTTTTCTCATTTGGGGTTAATTTTTATGAAGGGGGTAAGGCTCTGTCTAAACTAAAAAACATATTTTTTGCCCATTTGTTGAAAACTATCTTTGTTCCATTATATTGCTTCTGCACCTTTATCAAAAATCTATATTTAGATCGCTTCTACACCTCTGTCAAAGATCTATATTTATGTGAATCTGTTTCTGGGCTTTTCTGTTTCACTCACTGACTTGTCTATTCTTTTGTCAATATCACAGGGTCTTCATTATTACTCTAGCTTTACAATAAGTCTTGAAATAGGGGAGGATCAATCGTCTGATTTGCTCTTTTCCTTCAATACTGAATTGATTATTACAGGTCTTGAGTCTCTTCACATGAACTTTGTCAATAGCCACAAAATAACTTGCTGAGATTTTGACTGGAATTGGGTAGAACCAGCTGCCTGACAACGGTGACACTTCCTGTTCATGAACCTGAAGTATCTTCCCAATTATTTAGTGTTTCTCTTATGTCCCCATTTGAGTTTAGTAGTTTTCTTCATGAAGATTTTGGTTTTGCTTTTGTGCCACACCCAGCAATGCTCAGGACTTATCCCTGGCTCTGAGCTAGGGAATCATTCCTGACAGAGGTCAGGGGACTAAAGAGAGTGCCAGGAAACTAACCCATGACAGACACGTGCAAGGCAAATGTCCTACTCACTGGACTGTTGCTCCAGACCAGTGACGTAATCGTACATAATTTTGTTAGATACCTAAGGGCTGGAGCAATAGCACAGCGGGTAGGGCTTTTGCCTTGCACACGGCCGACCTGGGTTTGATTCTCCCGTCCCTCTCGGAGAGCCTGGCAAGCTACCAAGAGTATCCTGCCCCCACGGCAGAGCCTGGCAAGCTCCCCGTGGCGTATTCGATACACCAAAAACAGTAACAAGTCTCACAATGGAGACAGTATTAGTGCCCGCTCGAGCAAATCGATGAACAACAGGAGGACAGTGCTACAGTGCAGTGCTACAGTGCAGTGCTACCTAAGTGTTTCTTTTGAGGATGTGAATGTATAAATAGAGATGTGCTTTGAATTTCAAATTCTGCTACTCCATTATAGGAAAAAAGAGTGGCTTTATTTATTAGTTCCTGGCATTCTGTTGTTGATTCACATTTTCTGTAACTGATAATTATGTCAACAGCAAAGTATGTTTTTTTTTCTTTCCTAATAGGTATACTTTTATTTTTTAAGAATTAAATGCAGAGCTGGAGTGATAGCACAGAAGATAGGGTGTTTGCCTTGCACACGGCCAACCCGGGTTCAATTCTCAGCATCCCGTCTGATCCCCCAAGCACTGCCAGGAGTAATTCCTGAGTGCAGAGCCAGAAGTAACCCCTGTGCAATGCCGGGTGGGACCCCCCCAAAAAAAGAAAGAATTAAATGCAAGGGCTCAAGCATATAAAGCATGTGCTCTATCAGTAATGTACATCTCTGGCCTCCCAACCTATATATATAGTATATAAAATTTCCTTTTCTTGTTCTGTTGCATTAGCTGTGGCTTTGAGAACAGTGTTGAAAAGAAATGGTGTGCAAAGACATCTTGTCTTGGTCCTGATCTTAGCACAAACCGCTTCTGACTGGGCTGGGGAGATGGCTCAACGGACAGAGAACATGCTCTGCATGTGAGAGGCCCAGGTTCGATCCCTGCCACTACATGGTCTCCCAAGTACGGAACCTGGAGTAGTTCCTGAACACTGAGGGATGTGATCCAAAACTAAAAACCCAACAAGTTTCTTACTACCACTAAGTACAATGCTATCTACATGGGTTTGGTAAATGTTATTTATGGTTCTGAGGAAGTTTAGCTCTATTCCAAGTTTGTTAAGGTTTTTGTAGGGGGGGAGGGGTGGAGAAAGGCCTCCTGAGTGGTGCTAAGGAGATCTGGGGGCCTGCTGGTGGTTTGGGCAACCAGACCAGCGGTCCAGTACAAATGCCTGAGGATGCAGTAGTGCTTGGGCCCTGCAGTGCCAGGGATACCTGGGCTACCCCAGCGGTGTCTAGGGGACCTCCAGGACTGCACCGGTGAAGCTCAGTGGTCCACGTGGTGCCAAGAATCAAATCTGGGTTTGGTGCCTGCTAGGACTGCACCATAACCACTGTACTATAACCTGCCCCCAAATTAAAATCTGGAGGGAGGGGGCTGGAGCGATAGCACAGCACGTAGGGCGTTTGCCTTGCACGCAGCCAACACGGCCAACACAGGTTCGATTCCCAGCACCCCATATGGTCCCCGCCAGGAGCAATTCCTGAGTGCATGAGCCAGGAGTAACCCCTGAGCATCGCCGGGTGTGACCCAAAAAGCAAAAAAAAAAATTTTGCAGGGAGGAGGTCTGGATTATACTCAGTGGTGCTCAGGGGGGCTGGAGTGATAGCACAGCAGTAGGGCGTTCGCCTTGCACATGGCCCACCCGACGGTTCCGGGTTCAATCCCTCCGCCCCTTTTGGAGAGCCCAGCAAGCTACTGAGAGTATCTCGCCCGCCTGGCAAAGCCTGGCAAGCTCCCCATGACACATTCGATATGCCAAACACAGTAACAACAAGTCTCACGATGGAGACATTACGAGGCCCACTCGAGCAAATCGATGAACAACGGGAGGACAGTGCTACAGTGCTATGGTGCTCAGGGATCACTTCTGGCAGGGATCAGGGGACCACAGGAAGAGGAACCCGGATTGAACCAGGGTCAGCCATGTGCAAGGCAAGCACCTCAATCACTGCTCTGTCTCCAGCCCATCTTTTGCTTTCTTTACTGACACATGACGCTAAGTTCAAAGTGTACAAAGCACTGACTTAATCAGTGCCGCACATCGGCTGCCCCAGCTCGTCCACACTAACTCTCAGGCTTGTCCATGCCGAGCCACCAGCAACTTGTCAGTTGGTTTAGGTTTTTCTAGCCCAATACTGGTTCCCAGGGAAATCTCTGCTTCGGGGAGTTTTGTTTTAAAATTAAATCTATCTGGGGCTGGAGTGTGCAGAGGGGCAAAAGGCACTTGCCTTGCAGGCAGCAGACCTGGATTCTATCCCCAGCATCCGAAGCGTCACCAAGAGTGATACCTAAGTGCAGTAAAGTAAGTAAAGTAAAGGCCCTCCTGTTGATCATCGATTTGCTCGAGCAGGCCCAGTAACTCGCCCACACGGCAGAGCCTGGCAAGCTCCCCGTGACGTATTCAATATGCCAGACACAGTAACAACAAAGTCTCCAATGGAGACGTTACTGGGCCCGCTCGACCTAAGTGCAGAGTCAGGAGTAACACCTGAGTATTACAAGATGTGGCCCAGAGAAACAAAAACAAATTTGTTTTTAATTAAAAAAACAAAGTTATGGCTGGAGCAATAGCACAGCGGGTAGGGCATTTGCCTTGCATGCGGCTGACCCGGGTTCGATTCCCAGCATTCCATATGTCCCCCGAGTACCGCCAGGAGTAATTCCTGAGTGCATGAGCCAGGAGTAACTCCTGAGTATCGCTGGGTGTGACCCGAAAAGCAAAAAAAAAATTAAAAAAATTTTTAAAATAAGGTTAAATATGTATTCACTTGAACAGCCTCCAGCTTGGCTACTTTCTGAGTTTCCTGGATGAACCAGCGCTCAGTGAGAGTGAAGACCCACTATCCTGAGACTGTGGAACTTGCAATTCTCAGGTTATTCACTTATTTCTTCATTTTTTTTATCCTCTTGTTCCTGGAGAGAAGATCTGTAAACACCACCTCACCACAGCAACCCCTAGGGCCACAGAATCCAGCACAGAGTAGAGAGAGATTCTAACCGATGGCTGCTTCTTCCCCGTCTTAATCTTCTCTCCTTCTACATCCTCTGAGCTCAAGTCCAGTTCAAATCCCAGGTCCATCACAAAGACATCCTTCTCCGGCTCAATTTCCCTCCCTCACCCCAGGAACTCACATGCACAACTATGCTTGCAGTGCACACCCTGATCTAGTTGTTCACTCAAATTCAAATTTGGGCTTTTCTCTAGAGCATACAGAATGCTGGTGCAGAGGACAGGATAGTGACTAAGCCAAGGAAGAGATGCAAGTCCAACGCACCCACATTCTGATCCAAAAAATGTGTCAGAAGCTTTATCCAGCAGTGAGAGGGTTTCTGGGAGTTGGGGGAGAACATTCCAGGGTCTGGGAGGTTCCTGATGCATACACCTATCACATCAAAACTTTGGGGATACAAACAGGAAAGAGCTCACACTTCTGTTTCTTGCAGCTCACAGACGCCACCTGATAAAATGCTTCCTGGCTGGGCCTGAGTTCACAGAGCAGGCGTCTTTGGGAAAGCATCTCTTTTACCTTTTATCACCTTCCTGTTCCACCTCATTGTCTCCTTTGCTCTCCTGTCTCCAACCCTTTCCCGACCTAATTCTGGGTGAGGCCGGTCATTGCTCAACTGTGAATGGCAGGTCCTGATATAACCTTCATTTATTCAATGTCATTTTATTACAATGTAAATGAGGGGGAAAGAATCTTGAGTGGAGGGTAAATGAAATGATGTTATTTGAAAACCTGTTACACGTGTTTATTTCATTACACACTGTTTCCCTGAAAGTCAGTTGCCAAAAATTTATCAGGCATACAAAGTGCAAAATTGGCTCTATTCTCTTTTTACTTCTTCTCTCCAGTTCCATTTATTTTTTAAAAATTATTTTGGTTTTTGGTGAAGGACCTGTACAAAGAAAACTACAAAACGCTACTTCAGGAAATAAAAGAGGATATGAGGAAATGGAAAAATATCCCCTGTTCATGGATCGGGAGAATTAACATTGTCAAAATGGCAATACTTCCCAAAGCAC
>JAOXYA010494006.1:0-15103 GCA_028565675.1 Sorex palustris | reverse complement strand
GGAATCGAACCTGTGTTGGCCATGTTGGCTGCGTGCAAGGCAAACGCCCTACCCGCTGTGCTATCGCTCCAGCCCCGTCCTATGTAACTTTTGGCCCCTGACTCTTGGAGTTTGTGCCTTTCTATTATGAGTAGTATTCCATCTAATGAATGTTCTGCATCAGTTTCATTCCAAACTGGACTCTGGGTTATTCCCAGTTCAGGGCTATTCTGAACAAGGCTGCCACAGACACTTGCCAAGATGCCTGTGAATGGATTGTGGACATCTCTGGGCAGGGTTTTAATTTCTCTGAGTAAATAAACACCCAGGAGTGGGATTCTGGACCCCAAGGTAAATGTGTGTTTAAGAACTGCCAGGTTGTCTCCCACAATGTCCTGCTACAGTGTGCCACACACCAGCCTGGCACAAGGTCCGGCCACTAACTCACCAGCACCTGATGTTGCAAGCTGCAAAAGCCCATCTAGTTGGAGCGACAATAGTGGGTAAGACACTTGCATTGCATGCAGCCAACCGAATTTCAATCCTTGGTGCCCATTATGGTCCCAGAGCTCGCCAGGAGTGATCCCTGAGCACAGAGCTAGGAGTAAGTCCTGAGCACTGTCAAGTGTAGCCCAAAAAACCAAAGTCCATCTGTACTAAGAGTTGCACAACAGAATGTTATGGCGACTTTGCCATGCATCTCCCGAGTGAACAATGAATGCTGTCCTCCACTCACTTGCTGCCATCCCTGTATTTCTCCTGCAGAGTGGGGGCTGGGTTTACTCAGCCTCTTGGCCTAGGACTCATCAGCTCCCTTGAAGGTTCAACCACATGGATGGAACTGATGGAGGCTGCAGAGGTGCTCAGAGCCGAACAACAGCACAGAGGGGTTCTCCCTCACAGACACACCCTGTAAGCCTGTGGGTTCAACGTCTACTGCCCTGGCATGGTCCATGGACCAGATGGAGTAATTCCTGAGCCAGGAGTAACCCGTGTACAGTGCCGGGTGTGACCCAAAAGGCAAAAAAAAAAGGGGGAGAGATTGAGCCCATCAAAATGTAAGCCCTAACCAATCAATCTGCAAAAAAAAAAAAAAAAAAAAAACCCCAAAACCTGTAGCACTGTAGCAATGTCCTCCCGTTGTTCATCAATTTGCTCGAGCGGGCCCAGTAACATGTCCATTGTGACAATTGTTACTGTTTTTGGCATATCAAATACGTCACGGGGAGCTTGCCAGGTTTTGCCATGCGAGCAAGATACTCTCAGTAGCTTGCCGGGCTCTCTGAGAGTGGTGGAGGAATCGAACCTGGCTCAGCTGGCCCGCTGTGAGCAAGGCAAACGCTCTTGCTATAGATCCCCCCCAAAAAAAGAAAACAAACATCCAAAAAACTTTAAAGGGCCATGGTGCTCTCTCTTCTCTCCTCTCTCTCTCTCTCACTCACAAACACAAACACAAGGGTCTCGCATAAACTCTGGCTTTGCCCTCCTAAAGGAAAGTGGCAGCAGGAATTAATCCCTTTCTCTTGCTAATAATCTCATTAACACAAAAATTTCCGCTTTATACAACTGCTGAGTGCTAGACTGGATTCTCAGAATAAAGGCAGTCAGACCTCAAATTCATTTGTTAGCGTTTCCTGTTTTTGAGGGGTGGGGGCTCCCCGCAGGTACTGGGGATTGGAACAGCTGCCTGGTACAGGTCAGGCCTATCTATGCTCTCTCTGGCCTCTGAGCTCGCTCCAGCCTGACTCTCCTTTCTGCTTTCCAGTAAGGATCACTCACTGCAGAACCAGGGGGCTGGGCCTCTCCAGCAATGCCCAGAGGAAGCCCAGAGCTGTGCTGCTGCTCAGTCTGACAGTGCTCAGGGTTACATTCAGGATTAAAAGGACAGAGGGGGAGGCAGTGCTGGGGACTGTGGGGTTTGTCACATGGTAGGCATGTACTCCATGACTCCGAGTCATCTCCTGAGCCCAAATTACCTACCGAGCCGTGCTCATTGGTTCTCCGGCTCAAAGCTTAGGGGGACGTAACAGTGGCAGGGACCAAACCCAGGCTCCCCCAGCAAGATTGTGCTCCAACCGCCTGTCCCTGTCCTTAAAAATTAGGTTTTCAGGATGCCTGAGCAATACTACAGGAGTTACTCCTGGCTCTGCACTCAGGAATTACTTCTGGCTGTGCTATAATCCCCTCCAGGAGATTGAACCCAGGTGGGCCGCATCAAGGCAAACACCCCATCTGCTGTATCATTGCTTCAACCCCATATTCCAGTCTTTTGAGCATCTTCCCCGGCCCAAATTCTCTTTTTATTTGCTTAATGACTTTTGAATAGGGTGCTTGACACAGGCAAGTGCCCTACCCACTCCTGTATGATTTCTCCAGCCCAAGTCCCCTTTCTGAAAAACACATATAAACGTGTGAGATCCTCTCCTCAACCTCTGACTTCACACAAACATCAGGTTGTAATATCCTGAAACTTGGCTTTGACTGCCCAACTATCTCCTAAGCTTATCTGAGCCGAAGAACATTTCAGCAGAGTCAGGACTCAACATGAGTCTCCACCTTTGACCTGAACCCTTTCTCCCTGTGCTGACTCCACCTGGCAAACTTCCAACCTTTAAGATCCAGCTCAAATGTCACCTGTTCCATGAGTCTGATAGTGCTTATTCCTTAACAAGGTGCCTGGCAGGCCAGATCTCTCAGCCATGCTTTATAGATAAAGAACGAAATTTGTTCGACTCTTAGATCTCTGCATTTCTTTACTTTTTACAGGTCATTATCAGCTGCAATGGGCTGTGGATTCTGGGGTCCAAAGACCAGGTAGCTGCTCCTAAACACTCAGTCCTGAGCACTCACTGCCTGCATTATCAGAATCAGTTCCTGGGGCAGGAGAGAAAGGACAGTGGGTAGGTCATTTGCCTTGCATGCAGTCAAGCTGTGTTTGATCCCTGGTCCCCACCAGGAATGATCCCTGAAAGCAAAGCCAGGAGTAAGTCCTGAGTACAGTTGGGTGTGGCCCAAATACAAAAACCAGAAACTTTTTTTTTTTTACCTCCCTCCTTGTCTCTTTGTAGAGGAGGGCAGGAACTGAGCTTTTCCTCTACATTTTGAATCCCAACGCATGGCAGGGCATCTGCACCTCAGCAAGCATTCACACTAACACCAAGAAAATGTCTTAGGGGCCCGAGTGATAGTACAGAGGGTAGGGTGTTTGCCTTGCATATGGCCCACCAGAGTTCAATCCCCGGCATCCCATATTGGTCCCCCAAGCACTGCCAGGAGTGATTCCTGAGTGCAGAGCCAGGAGTAACCCCTGAGCATAGCAGGGTGTAGCCCCCAAAGCCCCCCCCCAAAAAAAGCCCTCAATTCATTAGCTCTCCAATCTCAGCTCATTCTACACTCTCCACAAGGCATACCCATTTTCCCTGCTCCTCAGCAATCTCACAAAAAGGGGTACAATTCCCAGTAGATTTCAGAGTCAAAGAGTAACAGGAAATGGGACTTTAAAAGAAGCAACTATTGGGACTACAGCAACAGTACAACAGATAGGCCATTTCCCTTGTACACAGCTGACTTAGGTTCAATCCCTGGCATCCTATCAGACCCTCCATGCCCCACCATGAGTGACTGTTGAGCGCAGAGCCAGAAGTAACCCTGGAGTATCATCACCAGGGGCTGACCCCCCAAAATAAACTCTTGACTTCTCATGGAGGAACTGTTATCCAAGATGGTGTCATAGCAGGAAAACCTATGGTCAGATCATATGAAGAATTTGAAGTACTCAGGACCTTTTGTGAATAAATGAGTGCTCTAGATGGACTGAGATACCCCGATAAATGCACTTTGGGTTTTTCTTACACAATGGAATGAGGACTTAGGCACCACATACCTGGCAACAACCCAATGCCTGTCACTTCTAAGCAAATGTGCAGGTGACCTCCACTTTTCCCCAGGGCTCTGAGGCTCACTGGGTCTCCCAGGGGTTCCAGGCAGATGTGGCAGGTGACCACAGAGTAAAGGCAATAGATTTATAAAAGGAAAGGAGATTAGCAAACAAAACCCCTGAGGCTCCATCCTCTGAGGATAATAGAATAGGGAAGGGATCAATATCTCAAAGAAACCCTCCTAGGACTGGAGAGCTCAGCCCTGGAAGGTGATTAGAAAGGGGAAATGAGGACAGTGGGGAACACTTGTGGGAGTGGCTGGGACAGCTCAAGACACTCTTCTACCCCCACGTGCTGGGATGGAAAACCCAAAATTAAATCCTTAGGAGGAGGAACGTTGTCCTGTTAGCCAGAAAGATGCCTTGAACTCCCCAGCTCCTTGGAGATAGTTACAGGAAGGGGACAAACTGTCAGATAAACATGTGGTGGCTCCTTGGATGCCGGCACGCTTATCTTCACCAGACCCCTGTCCTGCTCTAATATTTAACTTTCTACCTTTAGAGAACTTTCTGAAACAAAAGAAAAAATTCTGAGAATGAGATGGGGAGCTGGGCTGCCTGGGACACTAATTTCCTGGGTCAACGGCTGCTGGCACCACATCTGACCTTTTACCTGCAGAGGGCCAGCAGCACCTCCGGACTTAGGAAAGAGGACAAGGCGGTCTCCTGGAATCCCACGGTAGTGAGTCTGATTCAGGGAAAGGTCAGTGGTGAGTGACCTGGAGGTCCCTGGAGAGCGACCAAGCTGAGCCCCCACCCCACACACATGGTAGTAACTGACCTAATGCCCCTTGCTGCTGCTGGCAACTGTTTCCCCCCCTCCAGACCCCCAAGTCCTGCAAGCTGGAGGTAACCTGACCGTAGGGAAGTCACACGTAGATGGGGAGCCAGCAGCTGCTACAGCTGGGAACATAAGGGTCCCACCTCCATCCACCCAACCACCCTCTGCAAAGGGCAGCTGCTGTGCTGTGTGCCAGGTGCTCTGAAGTCGAGACACAGGGTCTTGGTTCAGGAGGCAGGCAGTGTAAGCGCGAGCAGCGAGAGATGACCAAGGTCAAACAACGAGGCCTCACAGTGCCTTCCCGGAAATGAGCTGAGCTGCTCCCTGAGAGGAAGCCCTAACACACTGGGGGGGGGGGGGTCACAGATGCTTCCTATTGGGGGAGACCTTAGCAACAGGGAGTCTTACTCTGCACACATTTTAAAGGTTAAAGCTTGGGGCTGGAGAGATAGTACATTGAGTAGGTGCTCGCCTTGTCCATGGCCAAGCTAGGCGCGATTCCCCAGCACCCCATGGAGTCCCCCGAGCCTACCAGGAGTGATCCCCAAATATAGAGCAAAGAGAAAGCCCTAAGCATAACCAGGTGTGGGGAAAAAATAAGCCCTGAGCAACACTGGGTATGATGGAAATAAAAAGGGGGGGGGGAGTACAGAGGTTAAGGCTCTTGTCTTCACATAAGCCCCAGTTTGAATCCCCAGCACCACACATAGTCAGTCGCCTGAGCCCAGCCAGGAGTCAGCCCTAAACTCAACAGCAGCGGGAGATATAGTACAGGAAGTATAGCACTTGCTTCGCATTTGGCCACTTTGGCCAACCCTGGTTCAGTCCCCAGCACTGTCAGGGTGACTCCTGAACACGGAGCCAGGAATAGCCTCTGAGCACTACTGAGTTATGGCCCAAACTCCCTCCCACAAAAGCCCCCCCACCAATAGTGACCCTGAAATGAAGTCACTTGAACCAAGCCTATTGTCCAACCAACACATATACATATGAGGGTGAGGGGTATCCCACACAGACTGAACAAGGGGCTTCTGCATGCCAGGCAGGGAGCTACCTCCCTTTAAGCTATCTCCCTGCCCTACACACCAAGGATGAATTCTAACTGAACTGCAATTTTAATCCTGCCCAAAATGCAGGGCTGACCGGTTCCGGTCAATAAGCGATCATCTGTCACAGTGTCTTGTCTTCCCCTGAGGAAATCACCTGCCCACAACATTTTCCCCTTCGGTCAAAAACACCTTGCCCCATCCATACACTTTCTGATGAAAAACCTTCCATTTTATCTCTGCTAGGTAGGATGCTGTCTAAATTGTGAAACACTGATTGAAGCCATCAAGAGAGATCTTTCCATGCCATTCTACAATGTTCTAAAACCAACTCTGGTTCTCGTCCACTGCAATCTGGCTGTGGGGGTGGGAGCAGTTTCTCTACACTCCCTTGCAGAATCTCATGTTTCTTTGCCTTTCTTGGACATTTTTCTTCTCTGTTTTGTACCCTATCTGTTCCTCGGAGTGGGGGGGTGGGGAGACTACCAAGGTGAAAAATATCAAGAGACCAAGATGCTCAAGTCAGCAGTGGGTTATTTAATCTGCCCAGTTCGAAAAGCTTAAGGTCAAGGAGACAGAAGGGACGCACAGGAGGGCAGGCAAGAGGGAGATGGAAACCCAGCAGTCACATGCCCTTCTAAGCACCCAGGGCCTCGGGAGTTGCCAAGTAGAAGTGGGTTCAAGGACTCCAGCCTCCACGGAGTCCTCCTCAGACCGACGAGCTGCAGATTCAGTCCTAAGTGCACGGACAAGCTCCTGATCCCAGCTGAGGTGTCTCGACCCCACCTTAACTCTCAGATTTAGGCCCCCCTGGGCAATCCCAGCCACCTTTGCTTAACTTCCTTCCTTGGACAATAATATCAGAACTCCCGGGTCTCAAGAATGACCATCCCAAAGATGTGTATATCCTAATCTCTGACAAACTATCTTTTCCGAAAAGGGAAGTTTACAAATGTGATTAAGCCTCAGGCTCTCAGCATGTGGAAATTACCCTGGGTTACCAAAGTGGGTCCTTTAAAGCAGGAAAAGAAAGAAATTGATGAAGAAGCAGGCCAGACAGCCCAAGTGAGGCTAGATGCTTTAAAGGCAGAAGGGATCTTGGACCAGAGAAGACAGAGATTCGTAGAAGACCAGGATATTATTTATCCCCAGGGCTTCAGGAAAGGAGCCTTACAGATCAATTACATGCAGGACTTCTGCCTCTCAGAACACAAGGCATCCGTGTTTTGAAGCTGTGTGGGGTTTTTGGTTTTTGGGTCATACCAAGCAATGCTCTGGGGTTACTCTTGTCTCTGCACTCAGGGATCATTCCTGGTGGTCTTTGGGGAACCATTACGGGTTGCTGGGGATTGAACCCGGGTCGGCTGCATGAAAAGCATGCGCTCTACCTGCCGCTGTACTATTCCTCCAGCCCTGTTATTTTTTTTTTTGCCCCACTACAAATAGTTTACAAAGTTGTTCATGATACATTTGCTACAGGCATTCAATATTCCAACACCAGTCTCACCACCAGTTGCTTGTGGTTTGTTGGAGCAATCCAAGGAGACTAATCTAAGCTAGACCTCAGAGGACCCGAGAGCAGGAGGTACACTTCACAAGATAATAACCCTCAAAATACCTCCAGACCTCACAGAAGGAGCCAGAGGTCTTGTTGGACCTGGTCAGAGAGTAGCGGACGCTTGCTACACGTGGGCAGTGAAAGTAAGGTCACCAATATGCTGACCTACTTGGCAAGTGGCCACGCCACATGAGGGCAGCCAACTCTTCCACACCCCTGGGAATCCTATACCCGGAATGTTACTGCTGCCACCTCTTCCCTGGGTAATTCAACCTGAGCAGAAACAGGCTTGTCCTACTAGTACTCTTGGGCTGTTTTTCTGTTTGTATGTTTTATTTTGCTTCGCTTTTGGGATCACACCAGGTGATGCTCAGGGGTTACTCCTGGCCCTGCACTCAAAAATTACTCCTGGAACCATGTGAGATGCCAGGGATCAAATCTTGGTTGGCTGCGTGCAAGGCGAATGCCCAACCCACTATACTATTGCTCTGGCCCCTTGGGTCAAATTTTTTTCAGGGGGAAAGGGGAGGAGTGGGCATACCCAATGATACTCAACGATTACTCCTGTCTCCATACTCAGGAATTACTACTCCTGGTGGTGCTCAGTGGACCATATGGGATGCCGGAGACCTGGGTCAACCTTGTGTTAAGACAAGCAGGCGCCCTACCCACTGTACTATCACTCTGGTCCAAATTCTACAATCTTTTTTTTTTTTTTTTTTTGCTTTTTAGGTCATACCTGGCTCTGCACTCAGTAATTACCCCTGGCAGTGCTCAGGGGACCATATGGGATGCTGGGAATCGAACCCGTGTAGGCCACGTGCAAGGCAAATGCCCTCCCTACCTGCTGTGCTATTGCTCCAGCCCCCTCTACAATCATTCTTATGGGTTTCCCTCTTTCCAGAAAATTCAGGGCCAAAGACTCTGCCTGTATCTGTTTGCATCCAATCTCAGGCTCTTCCCACACACATCATCCAGACATACGCACATGTGCACCATGCATCCAAGCAGACGCCAGAGTCATTTTGTAAGGTCAGTGGGATATTGGCTGCGCAGACACGGTTCCTCTGCCGCTGAGTGGTTGGGCCTTCTAATTTGACTGACTAGAGAGACCACAGCAGCAGTAGTCAAGATATAAAGTGTCAAGGATTACAAACAGTTGAAATGAAGAACAGGAGGAATGCTTTCTGATACATTCCACCTTAGTCAATTCTAGAAATCCAGGTGAAAGACGCAATCTACAATGAGCAAAAACTTAGGGAGCAGGGGAGAGGGTCAGGTCACATCGGGCAGTGCTGGGGATGGAAACCCAGAAGACCAAGTGCTTGCAAGGCAAGTGCCCTACCTACCCACTATCTGGCCCAGTAAAAACAAAAATAAAAAAGCAGCCCTGAAGTAGCCCAAAGGCAAGAAGCCCTTTGAAATGCAAATACAGGGCTCTTCAAAGAGGAGAAACTGAGGCTACACCCGAATGCAGAAATCCAGAGAAGGGTGGATTCTCACAGAAAAGATGCTATGGAGATTATGAAAAGACCATCAACACTACCAGGTTTTCCTGTGACAAGGCCCAGATTTACCTTTACAGAAGCAAAACTCCAGAAAACCCCCTTGGATTTTTGTGATTTTTGGGCCACACCATTTAGGGCTTGCCTGATCACTGGCTCACACTTCAAGCCCATGTTCTCCCTTGAACATACATATCGCTTGTTTATTTCCACCATGGAGAAGCCTGTGTTCCCTCCCAAACTTCTCTCAGCTGACATCTTGGGCCACACCGATTGTACATTGGGTAGGGTATTTGCCTTGCACGTGGCCAAGCCAGATCCGATCCCCAGCAACCCAAATGGTTCCCCGGAGCACTGCCAGGAGTAATTCCTGCATGCAGAGTTGGGAGTAACCCCTGAGCATTGCTGGGTGTGACCCAAAAAGACAAAAAGTTTCAAGAAAAAATTTCTTGCTTCACCATTCCACCTCCTCCTGAAATTCTTTTCTGTGAGGGAAAGGTGATGGACCCACAACGTGTGTGCCAAAGTGGAAAGTGACCTGATCTCAGCCAGGCATTTCCCCGAGCACTGGTGGCCGAGACGTGGTAACATTTCTCCAGTAGAGCTCCCTCCCCACCTTCCGAGCCACAGGCCACTAAGTTCTGGGGTTGATTTTCAGTCTTGGAACCCATATGGCGCCGGCACAAGTGTCTGCTCCTCTGCCCTCTTCAGGCACACCAGGCAGGGGAGGGGTCCGGTGGATTTCTGGTGTCTTTGTTGGAGTTCAGAGAAAGCAAGCAGGGCTCAGACTACGGGAGGTTTGATCCCTGGCACCTCAGAGAGTGCTCCATGAGCATTGAGCAGCAAGGAGCCCCTGAGCACCATTACGTGTAGCTCCAACACACCACTCAAAGTTACACGTGAGTTTTCAGCTGTGCAGGGTGCTGGCACCCTGAACTCCCACACTGTTCAGGGGTCACGTGTGCTCAGCTCCCTTTCTCTCCTTGCCTGTCCCTGTTCTCTCACCCTATGTCACTCACTCCCGCTGGCCTGGCCCCACCCCAGTTTACCTTTGGGGCAGCAGGAAGTCAGACATCAGTTTAGGAATGGGGTGGAGTGTGGGGGGGGTGGGGGGCGAGGATAAGGGGGTGTACAGATGGCTCCTCCTCAGAAACCAAGGCCTGGGGCAGAGACTTATATGGAGGTGCTCCCCAGCCCCTGGTCTCCCCCACATCACCATCATCTGTTTCCCTGAAGCCCTGAAAATGCCAGTTGGATTTCACGGTCTCTCTGGCTCGCACATGACTCAGGAGTGGGCTGGTAGCAGCTGGGAAAGGCGTATTTTTCCTCTCAGCCTTTCCTGAGTAAGGCCCGTCCGGGTCTCTTCCAGTGGGTGAGAAAGCAGCTCAGACTTGCCAAAGTCCTCAGGACAGATGGTGCAGAAGAGCCGGGGGAGGAGGAGCACTGGAAGCCCAGGGGAGGACGGTAATCATCGCCCCAAGGAGAGCGGGTGGGCATGCTGAGGGCAGCCTACCAAGCCAGAGTCAGAGAGCAGAGAAGGCCGGAAAGAAAAAAGAAAGAAGGAATGTATTCAGCAGACAGTTGCGGAAAAGGCCGGCTGGTGACGCCACTTTGCAGAGCTCAGAACACCCTGTTCCTCTCCAGAACAAAATAAGCACCTCTCCGGGATGGCTCCAGCCCTCTGGAAGAGCCAGAAAGGGCACCAGCCAGAGGTTGCACCTGGGCTGGGGGACAGGCTGCACTTCCCCGGGGCCACCCTCCCGCTCTCCTGCCTCCTTCAGGACCTGGAGCCAGTGGGGCAAGGCCATGCCCTCTTACCCGCCCTCAGCCCAGGGAGCCAGCCGAGGGTGTGGCAGCGCTGTGCCCTGTGATAGGCTGCAGGACTCCTTGAAAGGAGCCGGGCACGTGTTTCTAATTGTGGAAAAGCAGCTCGGGCATCAGCAGTTTCCAAATCGAGGAGGGAACCATCGCCCCATGCCAAAAGGCGCAGATAGGCAAAGAAAACACCCACTGGGGTCGGAGGCACACAAGTCAAGGCTCTGATAAGCTTCCAGCTCCACAGCCCAGCTCGGCTTTACTTCCTGCTCAGACCTCAAAGAAAGGCCTGCAGGGGAAACGGGGATGGGAGCGCAGCCTCCAGCCCACTTCCCAGACTGATCCTTCCCTGCCATGGGGAGGGGCCCTATAGCCTCAGGCCTCCGCCTACCTGAAACAAAGGTTCCTATTAACGTGGATGTAAATATCTTGACTGATGAAAGCAAAAAACATCAAAACAGAGCTATAGCAGAAAGAAAAAAAAAAAAATCAAAGCAATCCTGCCCGATAAACTCAGCTTTGATCCCAGCCCCGCGGAGGGCCACAATGAGGCTTTGAAATTGGTCTTGCCAGGCCTAACTTTCTGTATTTCTCCAGGCCTTTTCAACTCCAAGCTCTGAGAAGGGTTTGAAAACTCCAGAAGCCACTCTAAGGAGAAGTGGTGTTGGGCCTTCCAGAAAGAGGAGGAAAGGAGAAGGTGGAAGAGGAAGCAGGGAGGAGGAGGAGCAGCAGGAGGAGGGGTACAAAAAGGCCAAGAGGTTGTTTCTGGCGGTCCTGAACCCCGACTTTCCCCCACCCCCAAGGCCTCAGAGAAGCTCCAGTTCTAGCTGCCCCAGCCCTGGCCTCCCTTCCCCTTCCTTCTTATCCTGATCCTTCCCTGCCAGCAGCCAGGCCCACCCGAACTTTCTGCTGAATCACCATTCAGTGCTTAGTTCAGCCAAGAGGACTGAAGATCCCAGCTCAGCGTTTTCTGACAGCTGAGTACTTGTCTCTCCAGCGTGCACGAAACATGACTCCTGAGCCCCCGTTGGGGAGAAGAGAAAAAGTGACACCCCCCACCCCCACCCCTGCACACATACAAACTGCAAAGCCAGGAGAGGAAACACACCCTGGCACCTCGGAGAACCCTGTTCTACTCGTACTGAACGACTGTTCCAGCACCTCGTGGGAACCAGGGCCCAGTACTGCACAAAACTAACCAGATCTCCATCCCCCAGACCTGGAGGCCAGATTGTGAGCGTTCCGTCTCATGAGAAGG
This sequence comes from Sorex palustris, assembly GCA_028565675.1. NCBI lineage: Eukaryota > Metazoa > Chordata > Mammalia > Eulipotyphla > Soricidae > Sorex > Sorex palustris. Next base: position 3,224 of record JAOXYA010494006.1, on the reverse strand, counting down.
CTTTTGCATGGTTAGACTCCACCGAAGCCTCCCAGTCTGAACCCAGAGGCCCTGAGATTCCCAAGACCTGCTCAGTTAGAACCCTACTCTAGGGGCAGCTGGTGCATATTTAAATCTTGTCCTCCCCTCCTGGTTCCCCAGAACCAGGAGGCCTCACTTCCTGTCTGATGCTGTGTTTTAGGGTATGTGACTGAGAACTGGGGTTGCCATGTGAGCCCTCAAGTGATTCATTGGACACAGGTCTTCGAGCTGCAGCACCCGGCAGGGGGTTTAGTTCCCACCACAGCTGTACAAGCGCCCCTTGTGAGCTCAGCGGCTCTGCCTTCTGGCAAACCCTGCATCACAAGTATGTGATCTACCAAGTGGCAAGCCTGGTGAGGCCACAGTGAAGTATGTGAGCACTGAGCAAGTGTGTGTGTGTGTGACTCCATCATCTGTTATCACAGTGACAACAAGGGGTTAAGATAGGGGAGAAATTGGAAAGAAAAACCATCATTGCACAAAGCACAACTCCGGGGTGAATTAATAAACCAAAAGCACTGGCCTGGGGGCGGGAGTGATAGTACAGAGGGTAGGGCATTTATTTCAATCCCTGGCATCCCATATGGTTCACCGAGCACCACCAGGAGTAATCCTGAGTGCAGAGCCAGGAGTAACCCCTGAACCATCGCCGGGTATGACCCAAAAAGCAAAAAAAAAAAAGTTCTGGCCTTTGGGGAACCATCCAGTGAACCTGAGAATCAGAGCAATAGCCATGAGATAATAAGAGTTTCTCAGCTGGTTTGAAGAGGTCAGACTAGGCACCATGAAGGGTGTCGACTGAGACCCCTGCTCACTGTACCAGTGGGCATCCACTGGAATGTGTGGAAGCATGAAGAGAGGAGAACCCTGAAAATGTACAGGTAATATGGGGGAATAACAGTGGAACCAAATCAGCCCAAAGCCATGGAGGCCTTTGACACAAAAGACCCATCTCTGGGCGCTAGAGAGGATAGTGCAGAGGTAAAGGCGCTTGCCTTGCACACAGTCATCCCAGGTTCAATCCCTAGCACCCCATATGGTCCTCTGAGCCCCGCCAAAAATAATCCTTGAGTGTGGAGCCAGGAGTAAGCTCTGAGCACTGCTGGGTGTGGCCCCCCTCCCCCTAAAACCAAAACAAAAAAGACCCATCTCTGGAACCTGGAAAATCACAAGATGAAGACTTCCAGGCCAGGTGCTCCAGGAAGGAGGGGAGGCTCCACAGGCCAGGTGAAGAGTATCAACAGAGTATCAACTCTCTGTGCTCTCCTCCTTGGCAACTACCCTAGCAACGGACTGTGGGGACAATCTGAGAAAGCCATATATAAACTGAAAACCTTATATAAATTCACTTGGCAGAGGAAAAGGAGCCTCTCTGCTCTCTGGCCTGTATCTGCCTGAGATAGGGGCTTTCTTATTCAGTTGCATTTCCTTGACTGGGGCAATGGCCAGTACATCCCTGCTTGAGATGTGTACTAAATTGCTCTCTCGCTCGCTCGCTCTAGCTCTGTCTCCCCCACACCCCCTCCCCGCCTCCCTCAAATAAACCTATTTTCTTCACTATGCATCTCCTGAAATTCTTGTCTTTGAGGAAAGGCAACAGAACTGGAAAGCCTGGGTAAGATGTTAAGAATGACTTTCGGGGCTGGAGCGATAGCACAGTGGGTAGGGCGTTTGCCTTGTACGCGGCCGACCCAAGTTCCATTCCCAGCATCCCATATGGTCCCCTGAGCACCGCCAAGAGGAATTCCTGAGTGCAGAGTCAGGAGTAACCCCTGTGCATTGCCAGGTGTGACCCAAAAAGGAAATCTCATATTTTGCAACTCAAGGCCAATGGTTGGTCACCATTTGATACTTTCCACTCCTTGTTCTGTCTCTCTACACCACAGATGAATGAGGTCATCCAGTACTTGTCCTTCTCCCACTGCCTCATTTTTCTAACCGGATGCCCTCTGGTTCCATCCATGCTGCAGTCAATCGCCTGATTTCCTCTTTATTTACAGCTGCATAATGCCCACAGTGCATGTGCAGCCCAATTCTTTCATGACTTACCCATCGCTGGCCGTCTGGGTTGCTTCCATGCCCTGGCTATTATACCAGGTGTTGCTGTGAGCAGGGCGGTATGCTTGCCTTTGCAATGAATGTGTGTGTGTGTGTGTGTGTGTGTGTGTGTGTGTGTGTTTGCTAGAGCGGGCCCAGTAATGTCTCCACTTTGAGACTTGCTGTTACTGTGTTTGGCATATTGAATACGTCACAGGTAGCTTGCCAGGCTTTGCTGTGCAGGCGACAACCCGAGTTCGATTCCTCCACCCCTCTCGGAGAGCCCGGCAAGCTACTGAGAGTATCTCGCCCTCACGGCAAAGCCTGGCAAGCTACCCGTGATGTATTCAACATGCCAAACACAGTAACAACAAGTCTCATGATGGAGACGTTACTGGGCCCACTCGAGCAAATGGATGAACAACGAGAGGACAGTGGTACAGTGCTTCTCTCTCTTTTTTTTTTTTTGCTTTTTGGGTCACACCCGGAGATGCACAGGGGTTACTACTCCTGGCTCTGCACTCAGGAGTTACTCCTGGAGGTACTCAGGGAGCCATATGGGATGCTGGGAATCGAACCCGGGTCAGCCACCTGCAAGGCAAACGCCCTATCCACTGTGCTATCTCTCCAGCCCTGTTTTTGTGTTCTTAGGATAGAGGCAGGAGTGGGATCACTGGGTATTCAGGAGTTGTGCGTGAAAGCTCTAGCCTTTCCCAAGAGCTGACCCAGATGACGTGTGGCTAAAAGCAAATCCTGACAGCCACAGAACAGGCAGAAGCACCTAAAGCTCCTCAACAGTGTGAAATACATGGGGGAAATGTAAAAACGTTTTAGATAAAATTAAGAACTTCTAACCACCAGAGTTCCGTGAAGAAAGAGGCCATGAGGACGGGAGGTCCTATAGAAGGCAGGTGCATGCCTGGCATGTGCCAGGCCTGGGTTTGATCTCCAGCACCCCAGAGGGTCCCCTGAGTCCCACCAGGGGTGAACCCAGAGCACAGAGCCAAAAGTCAGCCCTGAGCACAAGTGTGTGACCCCAAAACTGAAAGAACAGAAAGTGACAATAAAATTCAAAGACTGATACTGTCACCGGGCCACCCGAGGGGGGAATGGGTGCTGTCCCTCCGCCTGCTCCCTCTTGGCGACTTGGTGACTGTCATCTTCCA
>JAOXYA010493997.1:0-15104 GCA_028565675.1 Sorex palustris | reverse complement strand
TGGACATGTTAGCCGAGATAGAGTGGAACCCGGCCACCAAGCTCCTGGCCTCGGTGAGTGTCCCCGGCCCTCCCCTCCCAGCTTCCGCGCTCTGTGCCCACACACCACACATGCGCACACACGCACATACATGCACACAAATACACATATACATATGTACATACACGCGCATGCACATACACACACACACACACACACACACACATACATACACACAGCCTTCGGAAATCCTGGGAAGGCAGAAGGCATGGAGTTGTCACCATCACTGTTCTCCCATTGTTCATCAATTTTCTCAAGCGAGCCCAGTAACGTCTCCATCGTGAGCCTTTGTTATTACTGTGTTTGGCATATCGAGTACATCACGAGGAGCTTGCCAGGCTTTGTCGTGCAGGCGAGATACTCTCGGTAGCTTGTCAGGCTTTCTGAGAGGGGCAGAGGAATTGAACTCAGGTCAGCCGTGTTGGCTGCGTGCAAGGCAAACAAACGCCCTACCTGCTGTGCTATTGCTCCAGCCCATGGGGTTGTAAAGTGCCAAAATTCTCAGACACTGGGGAGAGATAATAGCAAGTAAAAATAACAGTGAAGAGGCTGGAATGATAGCACAGCGGGTAGGGCGTTTGCCTTGCACGCAGCTGACCCGGGTTCGATTCCCAGCACCTATATGGTCCCCTGAGCACTGCCAGGGGTAATTCCTGAGTGCAGAGCCAGGACTGACCCCTGTGCATTGCTGGGTGTGACCCAAAAAGAAAAAAAAAGTAACAGTGAAAAATAAGAGCAGAAATACTGTGTTGCCTCTGGAGGCCTATCCAGGGAGTGGTCAGAGGCACTGTGGTGAGCACAGGGTCCCATCTGACCACAACCACTGTGTTCATAGGGCCATCGAGCAGTCCTCAAACACTCTGGTCTGGTTAGGTTTGGGGGGCCACACCTGGCAGGGCTCGGGGGACCATGGAAGGTGCCAGGGGTGGAGCCCAGGTCGCCCACCTGTAAAGCAGGTGCCTTCCCCCCTGCCCTACCGCCCATCGCCTTGAAATGCACTTTTAGAAGCACGTTTCAGGAGGCCAGAGCTATAGTACACAGGTAAAGCACTTGCCTTGCACACACCTGACCAGGGTTTGATCCCGCCCGGCACCCCATGTGGTCCCCCGAGCACCACCAAGAGAGGTTCCTGAGTCAGAGCCAGGGGAACCCCTGAGCATCATCAGGTGTCCCAGAAACAAACAAGCAAAACTTTTTAAATTAAAACACATTTTAATTCTGAAATAAAATTATGCCATGCTTCTTGGAAATCACCCTTCATCAACCATTAAAATTAATTATCATTAGTTAATCAGGCAAGTATTATAGGCAGCTTTTTTGTGGGGGGGGGTAGACTTTTGTCTTTTTGGGTCACTGGCAATGCTCAGGGGTTACTCCTGGCGGTGCTTGGGGACCCCATGGGATGCTGGGAACCAAGCCCGGTCGGCTGCATGCAGGCAAATGCCCTCCCTGCTGTGCGGTCACTCTGGCCCAAGCAGCTTTTTCATCTTTGTTTTTCTGGTCCCTGGACCTGCCCTGGAAGGTTCCTGGACTCTTTTGGTTTTTGGTATTTCTGCCTCAGCACCATGGGGGAGGCAGAGTGAGGGTGGTGACCCCCTCCCTGGTCGCCCAGCACTCAGGAAACAAGGCAGGAGGCAGCGTGGACAGCTCGCGCCTGGACCTGGCCACTCAGCCTTTGTCTTTGGTGTGATCTGTCCACTCTAATGTAGCCGCTTGTCTTGTGCTCCTTCATCCACCCCAAAGGAAGCTTGACCGCTGGGCAGATCGTGAAGGAAGAGAAAGGTTTGCCCAGTGGCTTTCCACACACCCTGCCAGGTCACCGATGTGCAAAGGTGACAAGCTACTGGCAGGTGTCCCCGGGGGGACTGATCGCTTCCCCAGCACAGCGGTCAGTGGAGGAGGCGGAACTGTCCACGGGTGGTGCTCTGACTCGAAAGCGCTTCTCTCTGTTGCAACAGGATAACTTTGAGAGTGAGCTGGGGTCACTTCGTGTGGAGTATGACAATCTGGTACTCGACTATGAACAACTGCGGAGAGAGAATAAAGAGCTGGAGATGAAACTAAAGGAGAAGAATGACCTGGATGAATTCGAGGCTCTCGAAAAAAAAGCTGAAAAAGAAGATAAAGAGGTAAGCAAGAGGGAGACACAAGTCAGACCAGAACCGCACAGAGAGCTCCCCACAGAACTCACCACTCTGCCCGATTTGGCCCAAAGCCAAAAAGAAATCGGTCATTTCTAAGACTGAGAACCCAGCCTTCTTCCGCGGGAACACGCACCTTAGAGTTTTAGTGAGTCATTCCTTTATGGTGTTTGAAATCGAGCCTAGCAGCCAGAGCACAGCCCAGCGGGTGGGCGTATTCTACCTGGGGGTCAGCGCAGCTCATCCCCATCCCATACGGACCCCCAAGGGACCAGGACTGATCCTGAGTGCCGAGCCAGGAGGAAGCCCCGAGTATGCTGGATGTGGCCCCACGCCAGGAGCAAATGAATAATAAGATAAATAGAGGCCAGATGATACAGTGAGTGGTGAGGGCCATGCCTGGCATGCGGCCTCTCTGACCGATGCCGTTTGTATGCCCAGAACTGCATCTGTTTGGATGCCCGGAAATACATTTGGTTCCCTGAGCACCACCAGGTGTGGCCAGGCCCACCCCCATCACAAATAGGTGAAGTTTGCTTTGTGTATGCACAAGGAGGAATAAGTCACCTGTGCAAGGCTTTGGTGGATTTGCCATGAGATTAATGTGTTGGACCTGGCAGAAGTGCCGCCTGGGGCTCAGGTGTCTGCACGCGCGCGCGCGCGCGCGTGTGTGTGTGTGTGTGCATGTGGGTGTGGGGGAGGGTCTGTGTGGGTGTGTGTCTGGGGGAGGGGTGGTTTGGGGCTCACACCTGTGGTGCTCAGGGATCAATCCTGGCAGGGCCCAGGGGAGCCTATTGGATGCCAGGGACTCCTGAGTTCCGCTCGGAGGTGGATTTTTTTCAAATGTAATTGAACGTATTTTGATTGACCAGAAGGAGCAGGGGGCTGAACTGCCTTCAGACTCGGGGGCAGGATTCAGACCCTCTGCTGGCAGCGGCCCCCACCCCCCCGCTGACTGCAGGGCAGCTCTGCCCCCAGCAGGCGGCTGTGTGACCCGGGCTGCTCCGTGGGGAGGGTCCTACCTGCTCTAAGGCCTCCCCTGCTGCCTGTGCTGCCCATCCAGCAGCCCTCCCCAGCAGGCCCTCCCTCCACCGTCATGCCAGGACCACCCCTGGGTGTCTTTGTGCCTTCAGGTGGGTTCTTTGCTTCAGCCTGAGATTCCTTGCGTCAGGGTTAGGGCAAGGAGAGAGAGTACAGGTGGGACCAGATTCCTGTTTTGGAGGGGTAAGGGGGCTTTTGTTTGGGGGCCACACCCAGTGCCATTCTGGGCTTACTCCTGCTCTGCACTCAGGGATCACTCCCGGCGGGCTCAGGAGACTATATGGGATGCCGGGGATCAAACCCGGGTTGGCCACGGGCAAGACCAGTGCCCGCACCCTGTCCTCTCTCCAGGCCTCGGGAGTCGAGTTTGGTGGAGGTGGTCGGCCTCATTCAGCAGTGCTGGTTCTGTTCCTCCTATGACTGACCAGCAGAGTCACTGCTGGCTGTCAGGGGGCCACACAGGGACGGCCCCGTCCTCACAAGCTGCCCAGTCCCACCCCACTGAGAGTGTCCAGGTAGGGTTGGGTCAGCGTCCGTGTGAAGGAGGAAGAACTGACAGGCGAGCCCATCCCTGCCCCACACATCCCCAAACAGAACTTGTCTCACCAAGAGGGCTGGCCGGCCTTGTGCCATGAAGGGGTTATTCTGAAGACAGGCATGTGCTGTGGCGGGGTCATTTAGAGGACAGGCGTGTTCGTGGGGCCTGTGGGGCCTGGTTCTGGTTTGCTGCTTCTCTGGACCTTTGGAGTATTTTGACCTGGCTGGTTGAGGCGGTCTCTCTGTTCTGTGTTTTAATAATTGCAGTAGCTTGGTCTGTTGGACTTCTTGCCTTCCGGTGCTGGGAGATTCTGAAGCAGGAAATGAATGCCTTTTTTTTTTTCCCCTTTTGCTTCATTAACCTTTGATTTGCTCTGTTGCCTGTTTACATGCTCTTACAGATGCAACTAATTCACGAAATTTCCAACCTAAAGAATTTAGTTAAGCATGCAGAAGTGTATAACCAAGATCTTGAGGTGAGCGATTATGTTGGCATTCTCTTGATACGGAATCGTTAACTGAAATGCACGATGTGCATCCTAGAACATGCGTTATATGTAATTGTCAAACGTGATTTTAGAGCTCTTGGCTTTCCTGTGGATTTAGACTTGAAGTGTAAGCTCTGCCGGTCACTCAGGATGCAAGTCAGGTGTGTCACATGCCACTCCCTCTGTCCCTCAGAATGAGCTCAGTGCGAAGGCAGAGCTTCTGAGAGAGAAGGAACACCAGATCGAGCAGCTGCAGAAAAGCCTGGAGAGTCAGCAGCCGATGGGCCCTGCGCTGGACCTGTCCTGCTCAGCGGTAAGGCTGGGTCCATCTTGTCATGAATATGCTGGCCCTTGGGGTGCACCGTCCAGCCCGGTGCTGTACAGTCGGGGGGATGAGGGTCCCACGGGCACCGTGACGTGACCTCATCACCTGTGGGCTGTACTCAATCTCCTACGCAGACTCTGTGGCAGGCAGGGAGCGGAACCACAGCCATCTCACCTGGAAAGAGTTAGTTGTAGAGTTAAAGAGATCACTTTTGTGGTGACCATCAGCAATTAAAGATGAATTTTTTTTTTCAAATTTCCATCTTTTTTTAATGAGCTTTGGGGGGGGGCGGGGGGTTATACCCAGCAATGCTCAGGGCTTACTCCTGATTCTGCACTAAGGAATTACTCCTGGGGGCTGAAGCGATAGCACAGCAGGGAGGGCCTCTGCCTTGCACGTGGCCGACCTAGGTTCAATCCCCGGCATCCCTTATGGTCCCCCAAGCACCACCAGGAGTGATTCCTGAGTGCAGAGCCAGGAGTAACCCCTGAGCATGATTGGGTGTAGCCCCAAAAGGAAAAAAAATACTCTTGGTTTGGCCCAGGATGCCGAGGATCGAACCCGGGTTGGCAGCATGGAGGCAGACGCCCTCCCTCTCTACACTGCTGCGGCTCCATGAGTTCTCACCTTTCTTGGGGTGTCCGCTGTCCAGCCTGCTTTAGGACTTCTGTTCTGTCCACCACCACCTCCCAAGACACGGGAGTGTCCCTGACGCACCGGCCAGCAGTTCCGTTCACCCAAACAATGGCCGGTGTCTCCAGTCTCCACATGGGGCTCCTGTGATATGGACGAGCAGCTGGGATGTGAGGGGCCCAGTCAGGGCCCGGGTGGCTGAGGAGGGACAGCGTTGGCTGTGCTGGCCAGGAGGGTGGCCTGACGCAAGCTGTCTCTGGTACAGGAGCCCACAGCAGACGTCCAGCAACTGAGGCAGAGCCTGCAGGATGCCGAGACCGTGTTGCTGGACGCCAAGCGGGAGTCGGCCTTCCTGCGGGGCGAGAACCGGGAGTTGCTCGAGAGGCTGGTACGTGTGCCGGTGCTGGTGGCCGTCCCGGGGTGCCCCGGCACCCAGGCGTCAGTGGCAGCCACTCACTCCCCACTGCCCGGCGTGTCCTCCGCAGAGAGAGTTGGAGGGCCGGTGCGGGCAGCTGGAGAGTGACCTGCAGGGCTCCCAGCGGCAGCTGGAGGCCAAGAGACAGATGCAGGCCGACCTGGAGAAGGAGCTGCAGTTCTCGTTCACGGAGATCGCCAGGCTCACCGCCGTCCCGGGCGGCCAGGGGGCCCGAGGTACGGGGATCTCCTGCGGCGTCCAAAGTGGGCGGGGTCACGGTAGGCACCCCGCCCCCCAAAAAAAGCACGAAAGATTTTGCAGTATTCCAGTGGTTCAAAATCCAACCCCTGGGGCCCAGGGGGACAGTCCCTTGCCTTGCTCCAGGTCTGTCTCCGGTGTCTAGAGGGTCCCCAGCACTGTTGGGTGTGGCCCGAAAGCAAACAGACAAAACACGAGCAAAACAAAAGCCCGTTCCCTGTTTCCCAGCAGCTTCGTAGTACGTTTCAAGGTCTAAATTAAACATTTTTATCTTTGAACTCCAAGAGTCGAACATTTTTTCCTCGGTCACTGGACAGACCTTGGCACAGTCACAGCCCCTGCCCAGACGGCCAGAGTGTCCAGTGCCCGCCCGCAGACCATCCCCGTGCACTTCCCTTCCTAGATGTGCTCCCTGCCGCGGACCTGGAGAGGAAGGTCGAGGAGCTGCAGGCGGAGCTGCAGAGGGAGGCGCAGGAGAAGGCGGCACTGCAGGAGGAGGCAGCTCTGCTCGCGGCGCTCAAGCCGCTGCCCTCGGAAGTCGAGATGCTGAGGAAGGAGGTAAGCCAAATAACTGGGCCAAATCACTTCTGCTGAGAGGGAAATCCTTCCAGCTGTGCCTTGAGTATTTGCCAGGGTTTGTTCTGAGGTGGCAGTGACAGGTGTCCACGCGGACCGAGTGGCCGGGACAGGCTGTCCACGCGGACCAAGTGGCTGGCTTACAGACTGGCCCTGGGCTGTGGGGGGAACAAACGCCAGGTCACGGCCTATGTGGCGGCACCCTCGCCTTGTCCTAGGGCAGACGTCTCCGGGACCCCCCAGGCCTGTCTCTCATCTGTCCCAGCTCTGCGCTGAGGGGGGGTGGGGTTCCCAGCCTGTGTGTGAAGCCAAGCGTCAGCCCCGCTCTGCAGCACACGTCGTTCTTGGAGCACCGTCTCCCACCTGAGGAACCCTCTCAGAGGGTGCACAGAGCACTGCCCGCTCTGGCGACCTTGGCCTGGGGCTGCAGCCCCTGGGCCCACCAACCGCCCCCGCCCCCTGCCACTGCCTGTTTCTCAGTGATGAGCCCCGAGCTCGCCACTTTGTTTCAACTGTTTAAGTGACCACTGAATGCCGGCCACCCATCCCAGGATGGACAGAGTCAGCTCCCAGACGAGCTCCAGGCCCTAAGGGCCCGGCACTCAGGGCTGGGACAGCACCACACCCGTGGGCTCAATTGATGAGCCACCCATCCCAAGTGACCCCGATCCCAGTGACCAGATCCCGCATGACCCCAATCCCAGTGACCAGGTCCCGAATGACCCTGATCCCGAATGATCCCTATCCCGGTGACCAGATCCCGAATGACCCTGATCCCAGTGATCAGATCCTGACTGACCCCTGATCCCGGTGACCAGATCCCGAATGATCTTGATCCCGGTGACCAGATCTCGAATGACCCTGATCCCGGTGGCCAGATCCCGAATGACCCTGATCCCGGTGGCCAGATCCCTAATGACCCCTCATCCTGGTGACCAGATCCCAAATGACCCAAATCCTGGTGACCATATCAGCAGGAACGGGGCATCCCTCCACACCCCCACCCCACTCTAGAGTACCTGGCCCTGAAGGCACGTCCCAACTGAGGTTTCCTTTCACTTCCTGGGTAGCTTCTGCTAGGACACAGAGAAAGGAAGGTGGAAGTAAGGTGGAGACTCAGACAGCCTTGCAGGTGGCCGGGGACGTGACCAGGGTTGGTTTCTAGAGGTCCGTTTTCAGGAAGATCTGGACTTCATCTCTCCTCTGCAGAGAAAGCGATTTCCCCCCAAGACTACTTCTTTCATCTGCTCCTTCTCCACAGATCCTTGAGAAATCCGAGGAGGTGTCCCGGCTGGCCTCGGAGAGGGACCGGCTGCTTTCCGAGCTCGCAGGGTGGGAGAACGGTGCCCGCGAGGCCGCGCCGGGTCCTGAGCATCTTGGTGGTGAAGACAAGTGCCGGGCGCTCCTGGAGGAACAGGCTGCGATGAGCGAGCAGCTCGCGGCCCTCAGGCTCAGCCTGGCCACCCTGGAGGCAGAGGTTGGTCCCGGCGGGGTTGGGGTCGGGTGCCCAAGGCTCCCCTCCACGTGCTGTCGTCCCTCCGCAGCTTTCTGAGAAGACCCAGGAGCTCCAGGAAAGGGCGGCCAAGAGCCAGGAGCAGCGGGACAGCCACGAGTCTCAGCTGCGGGCCATGGAGCAGGACAGGGCACAGGTGGCCGAGCAGCTGGAGCGGGCCCTAGTGGACGTGAGGACCTTGTCCCAGGAGAAGGACGCCCTCCAGGAGGCGCAGGCCAGCCTGCAGACGGAGTGCGACCAGCTGCGGGGCGACATCCAGGACACGGTGAACATGGTGAGGCCTGGGATGGACACTGCAGGGCCCCCCCTCACTCTTGCCCCCCACGGCCACCCCTCACCCCTGCCCCTCACGGCTTCCCATCACCTCTGCCTTCCGTGGCTGCCCTCACCCCTGCCCTCCACGGCCACCCCTCACCCCTGTCCTCCGCAGCCACCCTCATCCCTGTCCCTCTACAGCTGCCCCTCCTCCCTGCCCTCCACGGTCCCCCTCACCACCACCCTCCCCCGCCCCCCACATCCCTCCACAGAACATCGACACGCAGGAACAGCTGCGGGATGCCCAGGAGGCCCTGAGACAGAGAGAGGAAACCATCAGCTCCCTGAGCAGGAGGCTCGCCTCGCAGGGTGCCTCAGGGGGCTGCCCAGAGCAGGTGGGAGGGGGCTGGGCCGGGGGGGGGGGGTCTGTGCTCACATAGGCGGGGCTTGCTGGGGGCCTGTGTTCTCGGCTGTCCTCTGGGCGTCACCAGCAGGAAGTCACGCACCAGCCTTCTCTCCTGCATCCACACATTCAGACCCAGCGCGCTTTGGGGTTTCCTTTTGAGTGTGTGTGTGTGTGTGTGTGTGTGTGTGTGTGTGTGTGGTTTCTATAAGTGCCACACCTGGCAGTGCTCAGGGATCACTCCTGCCGGGCTCAAGGCCCAACTTGTTGTCAGGGGTCAGACCTGAGTCTGCCACTCCATGTGGACTCCCTTCCTCATGTGGGTCCCTCCACCCTGACTGCAACCCAGCTGAGGCATCGGGCGTGTGTGGTTCTGGCCACAGCGGGACTGTGCGTGTGTGGGGTGTGGCGGCTCTGTGTCCAGCTGAGCGGCTCATGCGCGGGACAGGAGTCGCCCGCAGGTGTGCCAGGGCGGGCGCTAAGCAGAGCATGTTGTCTGTCGAGGGAGGCTCACGTGAGCTGTCTCAGCGTTTCTCCCGCCCTACACCTCACCCCGCAGCCTTGGGGACGTGGCCAGCCCTAAAGGGACATGCCTCGGCCACAGGGCGGGCCGTCTGCCGAAAGTGCTTAGCCAGTGCCCTAGGCCGGCCCGGGCTGCCCACTGTGGCCGGCCCAGAGCATCTGGGGTCCCGGCCCAGCCCGGTCCCACCATGAGCGGCTCAGCCTCTCCACGGAGACGAACACAGTGTAGCCCGCACGCTCAGGTTCTGCCCGGAGCATGGTGACTGCAGCCGGCGTCTCACTCACTCTTCACTCTTCCCGCTGGTTGGACATTGCAGGTGTCCGGCGGGGATGAGCGGCCACTGGAAGCCAGCACCGCCCCAGTGGAGGACGAGGAGTCACAGAGAAAGATCTTTGCTCTGACCCAGGAGAAGGAGGAGCTGCAGCAGATGCTGGAGCTCGTGAGGGCGGAGAGAGAGCAGCTCAGGAGCGACCTGCAGGAGAGCATTGAAATGGTAGGCGTGGTGCTGTGGCCCACCGTGGCTCCGTGGTTCCATGGCCCGGTGTGGTTCCGTGGTCCGGCATGGCTGTGTAGCACCCTGCCCCCGTGTGGCTCCGTGGCTCCGTGCCCTGGCGTGGCTCCGTGTGCCTGCTTACTGCTCCTTGGGGTGAATGTGCTGTGTACCCCTACCCCCCAGTCTGTCACCAACTGGGGTGTCACCTCATCGCCTGACATTCCCCACATGTGGCATTGCCGAGCTCAGAGGCACCGTCTCGTGGGCCTGGTCACACAGAGCCTGGGTCTGAACCCAGTCTCGCGAGGCGTGGCACAGAGCAGTGGCAGGAGAACGCTTGCCTGGTCCTCTCCGGGAGCGCGTGCAGGTGTTCATTGAGCCTGCAGCTCTCGCCCCGCTGACCCGGGTCTTACCTCTCAGCTCCCGGGGCGTTTGGACCTGGTGTCAGGAGTGTGTCGATCTTAGTCTCCACTTGATTTGTTCTCTGACTCCAGACCATTGAGAACCAAGAGGAGCTGAGGGAGCTCCGGGAGGAGCTGAGGAGGCAGCGGGAGGAAGCACAGGGCCACACTGTGGGTGGAAAAGCCCTGGCCAGCGCCAAGCAGAGGCTGCAGGAGCCGGTGAGCGCGCCGCCCCCCACCCCTCCGTGGCTCTTTTCAGACTAGGAAGCTTTGGGTTTGAGTCTGGGGGCTACCCCCGGCGGGGCTTAGGGGTCACTCCTGGTGGGGTTCGGGGGACCCCATGGGATGTCAGGGGTGAACCCAGGCCCGCCCTGGCATGTGTGTGGGGTCTCTGGGTGGGCGCCTGACTGGCCCAGTGAGCATCTGCAGAGCCCAGGCTGGTGGCAGGAATGTTTCCTGCCGTCCCTCCATCCAAGTGTCGCGGGCGTGGTGGCTTCCCCACGGGACCAGGGCGTCACCCAAAGTGTTTCCGCCAGAGGCTCATGGCACATTGAACTTGCTCAGAGCCAGCAGCTGGCGCAGGCCCGGGAGGAGCTGGGTGGCCGGGTGCAGAGCCTGGAGCGGGAGCCGCCGCTCCCACACACCTCACTTTTCCCCACGAGGGCGGGGGGCAACAGGGCCTGGGGATCCCAGCGCACAGCATGGCAGCTGGAGGCATCAGGCAGGGGGTTCATCAGCCGCCAGCAGCCTTGGTAGGGTGGGGCCCCAGAAGTGCTTTCGGGTCCCACTGGACTGCAGACTTTGCTGCCAGGATGACAGGCCCCCCCCATCCCTGGGTGCTCTGTGGGCCTGAGCCCCTCCCCACATGTGCTGACGGCCACATGTGTCCTAGGAATGTTCTGGAACTCCAGAGCCCCTCACAGACAGCACCCAGGAGGCCACAGGCACCTGGGAGGTGCCGGAAGAAGCAGAACCCCAGAACGGGGCCTCCCAGAGTCCAGTTGCGCAGGGGTCGGCGAGCGCAGAGTGGGATGTCCAGGCCTGTCGCCAGGAAATAGAGTTGCTCACGGAGGAACGAGATCAGCTCAGGAGCGCCAGGGCCAGGCTGGAGGCCGAGCGTGACCAGCTGAAGGAGGAGCTGAGCCGGAGGGGGGTGCCGGTGGGTTTGCTGGAGACCCTGCGAGCCAAAGATGTGGATGGCGATGGGAGAGAGTGAGAGACAGAGAGTGAGTCCGAGAGACAGTGAGACAGAGACAGGGAGAGACAAAGAGACAGAGATAGGGAGGGGGGTGAGACAGATAGGGAGAGACAGAAAGACAGAAACAGGGAGAGGAGATAGAGTGAGACAGAGATAGGGAGAGATAGAGACAGGGAGAGTCAGAGAAAGACAGAGACAGGGAGAGGAGAGAGAGAGACAGAAAGACAGAGACAGGGAGAGGAGAGAGACAGCAAGCGAGGAGGAAGAGGGAGGGGAGTGGCCTGGCCCCGTGCATCCCCGAGAGGCCCCTGGGTGTGGCAGAGCTGGAGCGGCCACCGTGCGTCTCTGCATCTCTCCTCAGGACCAGCCCGAGCGGCCATCCGGCGAGTCAGAGGGTGGCGACGGCCAGGAGGCGGCAGTGGAGACTCAGCCCTGGGCAGGCAGGGACGGGGCGGTGCTGGCGCAGGCCGAGGACCCCCAGGGGCTGGGGGAGCGCCTGGGAGAAGCCCTCGCCAAGGTGGGTCCCCGGTGGGGGTGTGGACGGACGCCCGCAGGCTGGGAGCCGCAGCACTGTCCCCCAGACACGGCCGGGCTGCCCCTGTGCAAGCGGAGGCCAGGGAGAAGCAGCTGCTGGGATGCCTCATCCCTGCGCCCATAACGCTTCTCCTCCGTCACAGCTCCAGGAGGCCGAGGAGCAGCTGGCAGTAGCCCGCAGTCACCTGCGGGCCCGGGAGGCGGCCGAGGAGGAGCTGCGCGCAGCTTTGTGTAGCCAGGAGGCCCAGGCAGCAAGCCTGCAGCAGGAGCTGGACTCGGCCAGGGCGGACTTGGAGAGCCGGGTCAGTGTGGTGCCCGAGTCCCGCCCTGCCTGGGAGTTGCGCATGGTAGGGGGGACCGTCGTGGGGTGCTGTGGCATGCACCGTGTTAGGGCCACCGCTGCGGGCTCTCGGTCACAGTACTCCTAGGCTTGGGCGCAGCCAGATGCAAGTGCCCGAGTCCCGGCTGGGGGCGGTCACAGGCTCCACTCCCGCCACTGCCGGCCGCAGCCCGGGAGAGAGAGACAATGATTGGGTGTGCGCCTGCACACATGCCGACACACGTGTGCAGGTGTGTGTACATGTGGGGTTGTTGCATGGCTTTACTTCCGGCGTGTCTTGCCATCATGTTCAGATCCAGGAGCTTGAAGAGGCCCGGGAGCAGTGTGGCACGGCAGCAAGGGAGGCTGAGGGGCCGGTGGCGGAGCTGCAACGGCTGAGGGAGCTGGTGGCGGCCCAGGACGCGGCCCTGCAGGGTGCAGGGCAGGAGAAGCTGCAGCTGCTCGAGCAGCTGGACGAGAGCCGGGCGCAGGGGGACGCCAG
This sequence comes from Sorex palustris, assembly GCA_028565675.1. Classification (NCBI taxonomy): domain Eukaryota; kingdom Metazoa; phylum Chordata; class Mammalia; order Eulipotyphla; family Soricidae; genus Sorex; species Sorex palustris. The sequence continues at coordinate 2,510 of JAOXYA010493997.1, read as the reverse complement.
GCGGCAGGAGCGGGCGGCCCTGGCAGCCGAGAGGGACCAGCTGGCCGCGAGCCTGAGGGCCGCGGAGGCCGAGGTGAGCCGGGCAGGGACACGGCGCAGGGGCTGGCATGGGTCCTGGTGTGGGGTCGCTGGGCCTCTCACTGGCACGAGGGTCCCGCAGCTGCTGCAAGAGCGCTCGGTGGCCCTGGAGGATGCGCAGCGGGCCAGGGGGCAGCTGGAGGCCCGGGAGGCGGCCCTGGAAGCGGCCCTGGACGGTGCAGAGGCGGAGAAGGCGGCGTTGGTTCAGCAGCTGCAGGAGCGTCTCGAGGAGACGACCGCAGTGACCAGAGAGCGGGACAGGCTGAGTGCGAGCCTCCAGGAAGCCACCATCCGTGTGAGTGTCCATGCGACCATCTGTCCTGTCCACCTCCCGCCCTGTCGGTGTGGCCTGCGGGCCGGGGGGTGGGGCCTTCCCACTGCACCTCCAAAGTCTCATGCGTGTCATCCCGTGCCGGACCAGCCTGGCACACACATGCCACATGCATGCAGACAGCCTGAAGCCCTGGGGATCAGGAGTGAAGCCCACCCCGCAGCTGGCAACAGGGGGGCTCAGAGTTCAGTGCTCAGGCCTGGACCTGGGTCTGGGTCCCGGCTGGACGTGTCCCCAGGGCGAGGCAAGTGGTGCCATCCCCACTCAGTGTCCCCCTCTCTGCTGCCCGCCAGGCCCAGGAGAGGCAGGAGGAGCTGGACATGGCCCGTGGGCGCCTACAGGAGCAGGAGGACACCGTGCAGACCCTGCAGGCGTGCGTGGCTGAGGGAGAGGCGGCGCTAGCCGGCGTGCGGGCCCAGCTGGAGACCACCCACGCCGAGCTGCACGCACAGGTGCCCCAACCTGCTGGCCCACGGAGGGAGAAGCCACGGGGACTGGGGCCCTCGGCGCAGCCACTCACCAGTCAGCTCTCCCCCCCACCTCCATCTCTCTCTGTCTCTGTCTCCGTCTTTCTCTCCATCTCTCTCTGTCTCTCTGTCTCTTTCTCCATCTCTGCCTCTCTGTCTCCGTCTCTGTCTCTCTGTCTCTCTCTCTGTCTCTCCGTCCGTCTCCCTCTCCCCCCATCTGTCTCTGCGCAGGCCCTGGAGCTTCAGGAAAAGGAGCAGCGTCTGTGCGAGGTGACACGCGGCCTGGGCGAGAGCGAGGCCCGGGCAGGGCAGCTGGAGGCGGCGCGGGCACAGCTGGCCCAGCAGCTGCAGGAGGCACGGGAGGAGGCGGGCCACGTGCGCGCCCAGAGAGACGCCCAGGAGGGGGCCGGGCGCGCTGAGCGGGAGCGGCTGGAGGAGCAGCTCAGGGCAGCCGGGGCCCAGGTGAGGGGCTGGGGGATGCCCCCCGCCCTCCATCCCCACGGCAGAACTGACAAAGGGGGGTTCCTTGCAAATAAGCGGGTGCGTGCACTGAGAGGTGGGTGGCACAGTGGCTGGCGCCGCTCAGGTTCTTCCCCAGCCCGGGGCCGTCAGCCAGAGCACACAAACAGGGTCCACACGGCCCAGAGCCATGGGGACTGTGTGGGCAGGGCGGTGCTGGAGCTGGCGCCCGCGGGGCCAGCCAGTGCCTGTCCTCAGGAGCGCTGACCGTGATTCGGCTGCCCGCCAGGCCCGGGAACAACAGGAGGAGCTGGATACAGCCCGAGGGCGCCTGCAACAGGAGCAGGATGTCGTGCAGACCCTCCGGACACACGTGGCCAAGGGGGAGGCGGCACTGGCCAGCGTGCGGGCCCAGCTGGAGACCACCCACGCCGAGCTGCAGGAGAAGGTACCAGGGCCAGGCTCTGGGCTGCCTGTCGGCCCCCCGCAGGCGGCTCCCGAGAGAGCAGGTGGGTCCAGCAAGGGCTCCCTCACCAGGATCTCGGGACAGAGGCAAAGTGGGGTCGGGCAAGGGGAGCAGGGCCTCTGCCTCCCCCGGGACCACTGCAGGAGCATCCCCCACCCCACCGCGGGGCACATGGGTCTGCAGCGGAGCGGCCGGGGTTCCGGAAGCTTCCCTGCACCCTCCCTGAGGCCCTCGCTTTCCTGCAGACACAGGAGCTGCGGGCCCGCGAGCAGCAACTCGGCCAGCTGAGGGGGGACCTGGCCCAGATGCAGGAGCAGCTCTCAGAGACGCAGCGGCTGCGGAGGCAACTGGACGACCAGGGCCAGGCCCTGGACACGCTGGAGCGGCAGAACCTGAACCTGGCCCAGCAGCTGCACGCCAGCCAGCAGGAGGCCCGCGCCCTGGCCGCCGAGCAGGACACGCTGCGGGACAGCCTCCAGGCGGCCACCTCCAGGGTGAGGGCGCCCTCCGGGGGGCTCAGCCCAATGAGGGCGGATGGGGGCGGGCGTGGAGCTCCACACTTGCCACAGCCCCCCTCCCCACCCTGCATGGCTGACCAGAGCCGTCTCTCCGGTCCACTTGTTCCTCCACCACGGCTTCACTCCATGTCCCCATCCCCCATCCCTCCCATCCCACCCTGCCTCTGTGGCAGGGCAATCCCTTGTGTTCT
>JAOXYA010493990.1:0-28912 GCA_028565675.1 Sorex palustris | reverse complement strand
AACAACAAAGTCTCCAATGGAGACGTTACTGGGCCCGCTCGAGCAAATCGATGATCAACGGGAGGGCCTTTACCTTTCACCTTTTCTATTTGTTTATGTAAGGAGGCAGATTTCCAGAGGGCATTGTGGGCCCTGGACCAAATGAATTCAGGAACCTCCCATCTAATGCCCATAGTTCTTCATTGTGTCCTTTAACTTTTTATAGACACTTGTTTCAAAAAAAGATAAAGGGTTCTTCCTAAAGTTATCTGGCTGACCCAGTCTCTCTCACGGTTCCTGTTTCATGGTCGACTCATTTCTCTTTATTTTGCCCTTGAAAACTCACACATAGAGCGACCGGTTTCACGTTACTACCTGCAACACTTTGCTCTTCTAGTAAATGTTCACTCATGAATTTCAATGAGATATCATCAGCCTCTCTGACTGTGTTTAAGAGCACAGTTTTACGCATACCACCCCCCACCACAAGAGTGCCAGCAGCCCTCAAGCCCCCAGTAACAGCAGTTCTGCCATCTGAGTTCATGGGTTTGTTTCCCTTTTTTTGGGGGGGCGGGGTTTGGGCCATACCCAATGTTTTTTGGGGCTCACTCCTGGTTCTGCTCTCAGGGTCGGCTGCATGCACGGCTAAGTTCCTCCCTGCTGTATAGTTGCCCTGGCCCCTCCTTTGGTTTGTCTCTGCATCCCACACAGGAGTGAGAACACCCACAACTTACCTGTCTTTCTCCTTCTGACGGACTGTATAAACTCAAAAAAAAAAAAAAAAAGAATGGCATCAACGGCGGTCTATCTCTCCCACCACCCGCGTTTGGTAGTCTCATGCCGGTTCCCCCACCCCAGGGAGATCGATGGCAATGGGCAGGCGAAAGAAGGAACGAGGGCCAGGCTGGTAGGTCATAGTTATAGTTTATTCCAATCCTCTCTCCATCTACTCCCGTCTCCTCTGCCTCCTCTTGCCTCCTCTTCTTACAGTCTTATTATATACCCCAGCACGAGGGGCTGGGGTAACAATTACACATAGGTGTGGTCACAATCAATAGGGATAGAGTTCTTTCCCTTGGGGAAAGCCACTTCTAGGACAGATTCTCATTATCACATTGATCCACCCTAGAGTGGAATCCCCTGGGTGTGTTTCTCCTCTCCTTGTCCAACAAACATATAAGCATACATAATGTAAATCATTTTGTATGAATACAGTAAGAAATACCTTAAACTTATAGAATTGCTTTCCTAGGGCCATCTCGATCTCAGACTACAGTGCTCAGGCCAGATAGTCTTTCCTATCCCTAGCAGGGACCTAGTCTCATCATTACTTTTGGATCATGACAGCATTTGTCTATGATTAAGCTCTTAATTTATAGTTAATAATTGTGGCACTTTGTGAGCTACCACAGCTTGCCCTGGGTCCATTCAGTCCCTCAACAGGACCCTGCTTTTGGGGTGTTAGGAACTAAGGGCAACTGAGGCTTAAGTCAAGAAAGCAGATGCCCAGGAGTGAATAGTATTCAAAGTCAATTAAATCCTGAGTTACAAAAGCATATTAACTGTCTACAAAAAGGACATTGCTTTAAAGTAAACTATTCATAAGAGATAAGGAGAGGAGAAAGACAATATTTCATTCATACATATAAAATCATAGATTTCTGAGGAATCTAACCTTACAAGTTAACAGTCTGATTAGGGGAAAAGCTGATTAACTGGGTGGGGAGGAGAGCATAGGGAAGAGTTTACAGATAAACACAATGGAATAGAAGTGCCTCAAGAGCACTGTAATAAACCTGAGTTCCTTGTGGCAAGGGAGAAAGGACAAAGCAATGTTATCCTACAACGGACTTTGCATGACTTTTGCATGACTTTTGCATGGTACAAAAGGCTAGATTTGATTTTTTTTCCTCTCATGGTTTAGTGGTATTCCACAGTGTATAGGAGATCACAAGTCTCCTGTGTTTACATATTTTATTTGTGTATTTGCACTTCTGCTGGTCTTAAAATCTGGCATGAAACCACAGTAGGGGATTTTCCCTGATGTTCTGTGGGGCACAGCAGGGTCCGCCATCGTTTCTAGGGTTGTTGGTCCCTCTCAGGTGACCTGATCACTTGCCACATGCTTTGCAGACAGCAAGCCACATGCTCTTCAATGCAACAAAGCTGGTAATGTTTCTCTGTTCTGAGAAAACAGTTTCTCATCTGTAAAGTTACAAATGAGAACTCTGACATCCTATTTAGGTACTGTCAGGTGCTTAGCAGGAACTCGGCCTTTTGTTTGGAGAGGGGGAAAGAAGGTTCCTCGAAAATTCAGCTCTGTAAATAGAAGCACTTTGCACGATCATCTAGGTGCAGAGCCTTTTCCCTGGCCTACCTTACCTTACCCCTCAACTATAACATAGTCTTAAAAAAAAAAAGACAGAACTCCATTTCCTTGGATGGGAGGGTAGATAATGGTCGGGCAAGGCAGTCTGGGCACCTGGCAGTACCTCACTTCCCAGGGCTTTGTCCTTTTCCCTCAGCCTTCTTGTATACTTGAGAGTCTGGGTGGTCCCAAGGCACTGCTGAGAGGGCTGCAGTGCAGAGGGCTGGCCACTGGTTGACCCTGACATGCCGGGGTCCCATCATATTCAAGCTTCACATTCCCCCTGGGTCGATGAGGGCCTCTAAGCCATCAGGCTCAAGATTTTCCAGGTGGTGAAGTCAGAGTCAGGAACCAAGCAGGCTGTGCCTGGCTTGGGGGCTCCTTTCCTAACCATCAGCACAGAAAGCATTCCTGTTTATCCTTATTTAGCAGCAGAAAACTTAAGAGCAGCCTAGAGTGCAGTGGTGCCAGGGTTTTCAGAGTATGCAACCTGTCCTGCTGGGTGCCAGGCCTGAGTGGGGGTCTTGTGTGAAGGAAGGGAGGAGGGTGAGAGAAACCAAGAGTCTGAGTGTGAGGTGCACAAGCAGCTTCCTTGTCAGGTGGGTGCGGGCCACACAGGCGACTCCTCCCTAGCGGTTAGCCTCGCCCACTCCATTGTAGGGAGCAGATGTGGTTTCATGGAAGATATTGCAGTAGCCCTCAAAGAAGGAACTAGGTGCTGCTCACAGTTCCCATAAGAAAACAGCAAAGCACCCCTGGGGAGGGCTGGCCTGGACGTCCCCTAGCTGGGTTATGGGACTCGGGCCAGAAGAGGATGGGCTTGAGATACTCCGGGTGCTCGGACAGCGATAAGTGAGTATCAGCTGCTCAGCTGTTGGTCCTCACTATTGATTTTTGACGTTCGATCTGTCTGTCCTCCTTCTCCTTGAACTTCCCCCTGGATGGGTGTTGTTATTACCAGAAAAACATTTTCTCTGCAGTTGTATTGCCAGGGTTTTCAGAGATGCCAGCCCCCATCCACTGCTCTTAAATAGCCACATGCTGGCAAGGAAGGCCAGGGCTGGTCATTGGGTGGTGACATGACTGGCCAGAACGAGGTGGAGGCCACTCTGGCTTATTACCTTGCTGTCCCACAGGGGCCTGATTCTGGGGACTCACATGCTGTTGCACGAGGGCCTTGATTCTGGGGGATCTATTTTTTGGTCCCACAAACATTGACTCTGGGGCAGGGCAGCCATGATGCCATCTCTCAGCTTGTGTTTCTCTAAATTGAGAAGATCATCCTGGCTCGTCCAAAATTTGTGATAACAGAAAACCTCCATTACCCGAGTCGCCTGTTAACTGTTGCATCAGCAGCGTTGAGCGGCTTGAAGCTGTTGGCTGGCCCTGTGGGTCATGTAAAGGACAGAGAATTGGCTTAGGAGTGAGCTCAGTCTGGTCTAGCACAACCCCCATCAGGCCTGTGACCCCTTACTGAAAAGTGGAAGGGCCTCTTGGCTGCATCAGCACTGTCAGGATGGCCACAGGCAACCTTTTGTCGGAGCCACACTGGCAGTGCAAATGGCCAGCCTCTGTGGCCAAACCTCTCTTGGTACTTCACCATACCTCTGGGAATGCAGGGGTCCAAAAGCTCCCTGAAGGCTGAGTCTTCCCTCTGCCCCTGGCTGTGGTTCTGTCACCCTTTCAGCAGTTGGCTACCTGTTGATGTTGCCCCTGTTCTCTGTCCTTTTCTGCTGCTTTGGTGATCAAAGCAGGCCCCGTCCACTGCAGACACTTCAGCTGTCAGCACTGCCCCCTTCTCTGGGTGTACATGTCTGTCTGTGTGACCTGCACTGGATCAGGGCCCAGCTGCCTGACAGGCCCATGTGTGTTTCACGCAGGAGCCTGGCAGAGGAGCCCGGGGTAGGTCATTTTAGAGACTCATGCCTTCATTTTCTGGAAGTAGCCATTTTGAGTTCTTTTAGACATAAACTTAAGAACAATCTGGACAGCACCTAGTTGCAGGTGAAATCTATTTTTTTCTTGCTGCTAAGAACATCATCTGCACTGACCTCTTTCCACCTGACTTTCTGGACACCACCAGTCATAGAAGCACCTGTGTGTGCATCAGAGATAGTTGTCCTGTGAGAGGTCTCTGCGCTTCCCTGCTACTGTGTCCCAGAGACATCCTGGTCTCCTCTGTCTGTGCACAGCCCCTATCAGCATCAGACACTCATGAGGGATGGTTCTGCTGTTAAGGAAGAGGTTCTTTTTCCTTTTTCTTCCTGTCTGTGGGCCATACCAACTGTTTTCAGGGCTGACTCCTGGCTCTATGCTTAGGGGTCACTCTTAGCTGGTCTCTGGGGACCCTGTGAGGTGTTGTGGCTTGGACCTGGGCTGGGCACCTTAAGGCCAGTGCCTTCCCCACTGCCTCACGGCCCCGGCAGCACACTTCCCGGCATACCCCGACTGCTGATGTCAGTGGCCGCTCCTCCCAATTCCTTCCTCTGCAAGTACTTGCGACATTTTGCTTTTTACTTTGCTCGCTATTCCTGAACCCACAGAACATACTAACTTGCTTTGGAATTGAGTGCTTGGAGTGAATTTAAAAATCTGCACATTAGCTTCTCACTCAGTCCGCCCTTGGCTGGTTTACCAGACCTTGGTTCTGCAGCTATTTGCAGACTTTGGATCATATTTCTCAGAAGATTAAATGGCTTTAATGCCGAAAGTGCTCTGCAAAGTTGGCGTGTTTCCTTGCATACTAGAGTGCTTCCAAGGAGGGCAGTGAATTCTCCTGTTCCTCGCTGGATTCAAGGAATCACGTATGTGCCACAGATGCTGACCACTGGATATTTGGTGTTACAGGAACAGTAGGAAGTGTTTCTTTTTAAAGTCTAAACTTAAAAAAAAATACAGTGAAGTGAAAAAATTTATTTTCAATTACAGTAGTGATATGATACATATTTCAGAAGTGCATCGCTGAAGCTTAGCTTGAGTCTAGACTACAGGAGTTGACCATGAAAATCCAGTCCACCCTTGGGGTCGAAGCGGTAACATAGCAGGTAGGGCGTTTGCCTTGCACACAGCCTACCTGGGTTCGATTCCCAGCATTCCATATGGTCCTTCAAGCACCGCCAGGAGTAATCCCTGTGCATCGCTGGGTATGACCCAAAAAGAAAAAAAAAAAGTCCAGTCCACCCTTCCCCGTCCGTTACCTGCTTTGCTCACGCATTTGTGAAATATGCCCTGGAAGAATGGGACATTTTGTCCAGGGGATCTATTCCTGGTACCTGTCTTTTCTTCCTCTGTCACTCCCTCTCCCCACATTAAGAATGTAGAATGTGATTTTTGTGATCTGAGGGATCCGGTTGTGAACCTGGCCTATTCAAAAGACTGTAGGCCCTGGGCTAGGGCTGATCTTTCATTCTTTTCTTAAAAAATAATTTAAAAAATTTTTAGAAGTTAGTTTACAGTTTTTGGTTACATTTAATATTCAAGCACCAATCCCACCACCATTACACCTTTCCACCACTAAATTCAGATGTTTCCATCCCAAGCCCCAATCCTTGTCCCAAAGCACAACCGAAAGAATATATTTTGTATTGTCTGTTATGAAGAACTGCTGAACATGCTTACAAAAAAGTGTTCATATAGGAAACAGTGTGGAGATTGTTCCATTTTGGCAGGAGCCAGTAAGACATTCTATAGGGTGTCACTATTCTTTGTCACTGGTTCCTGATAGGACAACTAGAAAGTCTAGAGCAGGAGGTTAGAATTGGGTTTTTGTTTGCTCGGACAGTCTGGGATGGGTCCCAGGACCTCTTAGTGTGCTTCTGTTGAGCCACACCCCCAGCTCTATGCTTTCATAGTGATTTTATAGTGATTGAATCTGCCCTAGGCTTTGGATTAAAGTTTTGTGTCATCTAAACTTCCTTTCCCAATGATAATTCATTTTTAGAGTTTTTTGCTTCTGTGATAAATTGGAAGAGTTTGAAAAATCTGGTCCTTCATAAATAGTTTAAGAAGCTTCCCTCTGACCCACTTTATTTATTATACAGTGCTATATCCAGGGAGAGTTGATGTGTCATATGTTTCTGTTAAAACAGCAAACCAGAGAAAAGAGCCTTAAGAAAAAGCCATATCAGCCTGCGAGGAAAGGATGGTGTTTTCTTTTCTAATTTATTTATTGTATCTGTTCCTAAGTAACCATTTCCAGCACGGAGTTTGGGAGAGTGCTACATCAGGATCCGGGTTCCGTAAACACACTTGAGTTTATTGGATGTGTTCAGTGTGAGTTCAAGTGAACATGCTGCCTGCTCAGGTCTGCCCGGAGCTGTGGACAGGAAGGATAGTGATCTCCTGCCTGGATGAAGCCGATGGCTCCCTCTGAGTCAGCAGCTCCACCAGAAGCCTCTGCCCGACCCTATTGGAGGTTGCTGTGCACCCAATTTGCCCTTTGCCCTCTGAGGTCTCCTCCATCCCCCCATTCCATAGAGTGCAGATTCCCTGACCATTTTTTTTGGGGGGGTGGCATTTTTTTTTCCCCTGAGGGGCTGGGGGGGGCATACTCTCTTTTTCCTGATCAGTTTTATCCATGTAGAGTTACTTTATCCACTTGTACTATTTCCCTTCACAAGATTTTGTAAGCATTTTTCCAGTGTAGAATTTGGTTTGTATCAACAATGGTGATGTTCTTTCTTTTGAACTAACTCCACATACGTGCCTCACTCATTAAGTCAATTGGGCATTTGTCTGCAGAAGATGCCAAGCAGTTAGTGAGCCCATGACTGTCTGGGATTACCCAGCATCCTGAGCCCTGCAGTGTAGAAACAAGGCAGACTGTCCTCCATACAGGCCCTGTCCACACTCAGCCGCTGGCCTCTGTGTGGGCATAGGAGCAGAGGCCGTGGCCAGCTCAGTGGAGCTTGCCCTGCTTGTTTATTGCTTTGGTGAGGAGTGTGTGAGGCGGCTGGAGGGCCAGGGAAGTCAATGTGGCTGGCAGGCCCCTTGGAAGTGGCCCAGTCACACCTGCTCATGCTATCTCTGTGCCCTGGCTTAGGTTAGAGAGAAGGATTACAGAGATGAGGAATTAGTATTAATTTTGGGGGGATTTTTTCTTTCTGGGTCACACCTGGCAATGCTCAGGGTTCCTCCTGGCTCTGCACTCAGGAGTTATTCCTGGCATGCTCAGGGGACCATATGGGATGCCAGGGATTGAACCCGGTCGGACCTGAGCAAGGCAAACGCCCTACCTGCTTATTGCTCTGGCCCCAGCATTTTTTAAACCGCTCGGTTATGCACAATAAAATCATTCATAATGCCATCAACACCAGACAGGTTTATTCCATGATTGAATATCACCTCCCCCATGGGGTGGTTTTCACAGTTGTGAAAGCTGTTCCACTTTGTTTTCTGATATCTTCATCCACCATTCTCATCTATTTCTGTGGTCTCTAATTACCTTAGAGGTACTCTGAAAGGTTTTGTTATGAGTAAATCATTTACCTCATACTGGATGTCAGTGAATTTTCCAATTACTTTTATTCGTTCCATCTGGGGGCCTCCAAGTAGTGCTCGGGAGTCTAAGAGCCCGTCATGTTGATGCTCGGCTGACCAGGTCTGTGGTTCAATGTGTCAATGTGTGCACTGTGCTTGTGGGAGGATGTGGTGCTGTCATAGTACAAGTGGATAAAGTAACTCTACATGGATAAAGCTGATCAGGAAAAAGAGAGTATGGTCCCTTTCCCCACCCCCGTTGTGCCAGGGTCACCCGTCACCCTGACAGTGCCAGGAACCTCTGGAACTGTGCCCAGGTATGGCTGGGGGCCATGCAGTGCTGGGGGTCAAACAGGGTCAGCTGTGTACAGGCACTTGCCCCTTGACTGTCCCTCTGGTCCCTCTAGTTAAAAGAATGAATGCTTCAGTGAATCTGATTTTTCCACTTGATTTTACTTTATTTCTGTTTAAATTTATTCATAATTTATTTTTAATTTTTAAATTATTTCTGTATAAATTCTAAGCACTTGAATAATAGATCAAAGAAACTTGCATTTTAACCTTAAAATTCACTGCTGTCTTGCCAGCCCTTCATGGTAGCTGTTAAATGTGTGTATATATATATATATATATATATAATTTTTAATTTATTTTTTTTTGGTACCAGAGCAATAGTACAGCGGGTAAGGCACGTGCTTTGCACGCAGCTGACCCAGGTTCAATCCCTGGCACTCCATTATGTCCCCGTAGCACATTAGGAGTAATTCCTGAGGGCAGAGATAGAAGTAGGCTCTGAGCATGGCTGGGTGTGGCTCCCCTCCCCAACATACACACCCAAAAACAAATTTCTAAGACCTTGAAAGCAATGAGTGCTTTGAGATCAGAAAATGCGGAGTTCTGACTGCTGGAGGAGTAGGGTGCTTTCGAGGCCCCAGAGCCCCCCAAGAAAGGCAGAAGAGAAAGATGTCTGCTTAGCGCCATGGGCCCCAAACTGTACCCCCACATCCATACTGCACAGAGGTCCAGAACCCACGGCCCCTTTCCACACACACTGAACCCCAGCGTGCACACACTAAAGGCATTTGTTTTGTTTCCGGCTGCACTGTCGCGGGCAGAGCAGATATGGAAGGAGCTCGGTGTGTTGGTTTTAAAGGGGAGGCCAAAGCTTGGCTTCGTGCAGGCCTTTCTGCCTTTGTCTGTGCTGGGCCCTGGCTCTTGAGTACTGTCTCCTGAGGCTCCGGGCAGAGTCGTACTAGTGCTCTGATTGTCTATCTTCATTCAGGGGAGCTGTGTGTGCTGGGAGGCAGATTCAGCTCTGCTGGTTTCTATTCTCTGTGCTTCTTCTCAAAGGCTCTCCAGCTGTGACACGGGGGACATTTGTTCTCTACTGTTACAGCATTGGAAGCCCAAGCTCCCTGGGGTATTCCACAGGTAATAACGTTGTATGTCAGTGAAGTGCCATGTAAAATGGCTAAATGTCCCCCAGGAGTAAAAAACTCCCCCTCCTTGACTTTCCTTCTGTGTCTGTAGGGGTGTCAGTGACACCACACCAGTTGGCCGCAAGATCAGTGGTTGACCTCAGAGAGGGTGTGGACCCAGCCCTGGTGTCTGCAGATCTCAGCAGAGTCCCTGAGTTACCGGGTTGGACGGCTTCCTCTGAGCAACCCTTTGCCTTTGCCCCGCCTACCTGCTGGGGCTCCTCATGTGGGCCTGGTATCAGGGAGGGGGAAGAGCAGGCAGAGGGGATGGCAGGCCATTTCTCAGTGGTTAGCACTGATTTCCCTGTGGAGTGGCTCTGCCTTCATTCCCCCTCGCAGGGCAGGGCGACATGGAGCGAGAGCAGTGAGACACGGTGGCGTGCTTACCACTGGCCAGTGAAGTGCTGGCCCTAGCTGTGCGTGGTGTCATACGCAAAGCAGTGGTACACAGGTGGAGGACTCCAGGCCCTGGCAGGGAGGACAAGAGGCTGCTCCCCTGTCTCCTGGTGCCCCAACCAGCCTTGCTTCCCTACGCCCACAAGTCCTGCCTCTGGGGAGAAGCAAAGCCGACGTGCGACCTCTTGACGGGTGTCCTGGGCAGATGCGCCTTCCAGAGCGAAAGGAGAGCCAGAGTGCTGTGGGGTTCCGGGCCAGGGCTTGGGTTCCAGTCAGTGCGAAGGGTCTCTGACAGCAGCTAGCTGCAGAACTAGACTTTGTGAAGGGACGCAAAGCCTCTCCCAGAAATGGCGGTTTGCTCTCCTGTGCCTAGCAGCATTTTTTATATGTGGCATGTGTTTATCATGTGAGTTGGGCAGAATGGCTGCTTGGTGCCACAATGACAGCCGCTGCCACGGAGGTCTGAGTGCCCTCCCTGGTCCCGTCCTAGCTGGGAGTAGCCGAGTAGCCAGGTGTGGCTGCATAAAACATGCGAAGATGCCCACACTCTCCCAGCTCCCCGCTTAAAAAAAAAATCTTGAATTTTTGAAACCAAATGCTGATTCAGAACAGGAATTATAGTACCAGGACTTCATCCTAGTTCTTCCTCCTGTTATAGACGCTGGGGTTACACTGTCTCATTTTTATTGTTTGGCTTTGGGGGCCATGCCAGGCAGTGCTCAGGGTCCCACCCCCCCTCAACCCCAGCATGATTCCAGAGATCGCCCGCCAGCCATTTGAGCCCACTCTCTGGCCCTGAAGAGATGGGATCTTTCCTTCCTCGTGTTGTCGACTGCACATGCGGGAGAAGCCTTGCTGCTGTCACCATCTCCTTGTCACTAGCATGCTGGCGTCCTGCCAGCTGCTCTGAGACCTCAGACTGCACTCTGTCCTGGCCGGCTGTGCAGCCTTCTAACGGTTCCCTCTCACTCACACGGAACCCCTGTGCCCTGTCGGCTGCTTCCTGTGTCCCGGGGCATCGGAGCAGCCTCTTGAGGGTGGGGTTGGGAGTTGTCTGCGGGATGCCGAGGGTGAGACACCACCCGGAGGAGGATGCACATGTATTGACCAGATGACTTGTCTCTAGGGAGGACGCAGGGGAGCCCGACTGCTGGAGCTGCCTCTCCCAGGAGGTCCCCTGCGGCAGCTGCTCCCTGAGGCACCGCCGAGACCTGGATGTCTATACCCTCACCTCTGAGTCTGGGGCACAGCACGGGCCCGCCTCTCTCCCAGACGGCTGCACGGCACCCGTTTCCAAGCTTAGGAACCTCCAGCAGCAGCTCATGGTAAGGAGGAAAAGGGCCATTATCAGGCTCTTGGGCCCTCCCCCGTGGTCTCTGGCCAGACAGTCCTCACTCCATGCGTCCAATGTGGGGGTGACAGAGGTCATGAAGTCTGAAGACACAGCATCTACCACAGTGTCATGACTCGATGCCGTTTCTCTGGTCCAAAGGAAATTGATCTGTCCAGTTTGATTTTCTAAACTGAGTGGGAGGGCTGGCGAAGAACAGGGTCTGAGGTTGCTCAGAAAGCCTTTTCTCAGCTCCTCTCAGGAGCAAACCGAGAGGGGCAGGAAGATGAAATTCGAAATCCTCTCGCACCCTCAAGATACAGTTGTTGCCAGCCGAGGCAGTGCTGCAGCAGCAGTCTTTACAGATGGCAGAGATGCACTGGGCGCGCCGCTCTTGGCCGCAGAATCCCAGGGGCTGCGTTTAGATCATCTTTCCACCCAGTTAATTTCAGAACTGATTCGATTTGGAACGTGCTCGGCAGTAATTTCATTTAAGGTCCTATAGGGTCAGCTCAGTGCAGGCCTTCCTTGGGAGCAGCGGCAGGGCCAGAGCCTAAGAGCCCACAACAGGGTCATTGTGTTCCTCTGGACCAGCTGCCAGGCCTCGGGCTTTCCCTCCAAACCCTTGCCTCTGGCTGAGGAGAGAAACGGAGCAGGTGCCAAAGCTCCCTGCCTGGCTCTGGAACCCCAGGAAGTAATGGATGCCGGGCCATAAGATGACACCCCTTTCTCTATGCATGTGTAATTTTTTGGTATTTATAACCTGGTAGAACAGGTTTTAATAGTTTTATGAACTCAGTATTATAGTCTCACTAAATTCTTCTGTACATATGTTCTTCAGAATTGTATGGGACAATAGTGTTTTCCATCAGGGCCAGGGTTATCTTAACCATTCTAATGTAGCTGGTTATGTATGTTTCTCTACATTGTATATTGAAAAAATAGCCAGTTTTCAATTTGCACAAACTGCCAGGGATGTGGCTCAGTGGTAGACCACTTGCCTTGCCTGCATGACCTTTCTATCCTTAGCTCTGTATTAAAAAAAAAAGGTTGCAATAACAAATTTTGAGATGACCTCTAATATCCCCAAGCTGCAATAACATCTGTGAATAATAAAAAATTAGGTATTCTGAGTTTGCTGTGTTCTCATTTATTCAGTATTCACCATTAGCAGAGGAGCAACTTTATCAGAAAGTTCAGTAACATGTCATTGTTGCTGAACCCGTCTGGATTGGGTGGGGGGTGGACAGAGGGCCTGAGTATCCTCAGTGAGACGCTTGGGCAGGCCTGCAGAGTCGGCTGCTTTCTTGGGTCTGTGTACTTGCCTGTCTGCAGTTCCTCTAAAGGCCCTCCCAGATTCCTTTCTCAGCTGTGTGCTTGATGGTAGTCACCGTTCCCTTATTAGTATTGCTCTTTTATTAGTATTACTATTTTGTTTCGGTTTTTGGGCAGTGCTCAGGGTTTACTCCTGCCTCTTCACTCAGGAATCACCCCTGGTGGGGCTTGGGGGACCCTAAGGGATTCCTGGGATCAAACCTGGCTAAGTCCCATGTAAGACAAGTGCCTTTCCTGCTGTAGCATTGCTCTGGCCCCAGTATTGCTATCCTCAAAAGAAAGCATTGAGGGTCACTTTAACTTCCTTTCTAAAGTCTGCTCACGATGCAGAGAATTGTCTCTTCTTGTCTCTGTCACTTTGTCCATTTTCTTGTGCAGCTGTTAGGGAAGAATAGGCAGGACCCCGAGAAAAACCCCTGCAGCTCTCCCAGGTGCTGAGTTGCTCCAACCTGCTCATGCTGAGGGTAGCTGTGGTGATGCCTGTCTCTCTCCCAGGGATGGACATCTCCCCCAGACAGGCTTTTGATTGTGTCTTTGGTTTCTCCTAGAAAACCCACTTCAAGCCGATGGACAATCATCTGCCCCTGATGGTGACAGCGCAGGACCCTCCACATCTGCCCAGTGCCGCAGCTCCCAGCGACAGCTGTCCTCCCTGCCCTGCGGAGCCCGCAGCTGCCCAGCAGCTCTCTCCTCCTTCAGAGCCTGACTGTGCTCCCAGCCACCTCGAGAGCCCTGTGGGGCCAGCAGGGGCTTCTGAGAACCTGTCCAGTGTGATTAAGGGAGAGAGCACAGGCCATTCCTGTCAGGAGGGAACGAAGAGTGCAGAGAGGAGAGGAGAGGCGGCGCTGCTGTCTCCGGCAGACTCTGGCGAGGAAAGGGGTCCTGAAGGCCTTCTGGCGGGTAGCACCCAACACGAAGGAGCTGGAGCAAGATGCCCCGAGGGCACAGAGCAGGAGCCCCCGATGAGTGGAGATGCTCCTTTGCTTGGGTTTCAGCTCTTGGCGTCGGGGATAGCTCAGCCCGACCCTGCAGGGGTTCCGGCTGTTGGTACAGCCTCAGAAGATGGGGTCCCTGAGCCTGCAGCAGTGACTGAGTGTGGATCCAGGAGCCTGGCTGCTGCTGTCCCTGGGGTGGTGCCCGAAGTAGGCAGAAATGTTGGGGACAGGCTGGAGAACCTCGGCAGTGGCAGAGCTGGAGTCTCTGATGCCAGTGTCACCAGCAACCACGTCCCCACCCCCGGGTCCTTGGGGAGCAATGTGCCTGCTGGCTCTTCCCTGCCTGTCAGCAGCAGAGAGCCCATCTCCGGAAGCACTATGGACGCAGGCAGTTCAGGGGGCACTGTTGTTGCTGCAGCACGACAGGGCCCTTGCCAGGAGGGAGCTGTGGCCAATGGCGAGGCTGCCAGCATGGCAGGCCCCGGCCCTGACTGCAGGTCTCCCAGGCCAGAGGCAGGTGTCCTGCCTCAGAAATCACAGCCTGATTCCCCGCAGCTTCCCTGCCCACCCAGCCCACCGCCTGACTGCTGGCCCAGAGGAGGGGACCCGCCCGGCACTGTTGCTGCCACCGCCTCCACTGTGCCACAGAGCAGGCTGAATTCAGGTGGCACAGGGGCTGCGGGACCCTCTGCTCATAGTGTTACCCTGCAGGCAGAGAGCGCCCCCGTAGAGGGTCCCAGAGTCCAGCTTTCCACTGCTGGCTGCTGCCCAGGGCCCCCCATGGGCCCAGCCACCCCTAACTCTGACAGCACCCCCTGGGAGCCTGTGGACTGGGGGCCTTGCAGTGCTTCAGATACAGAGGGCCCTGGAAGAGACTGGAAGCCAGCAGGGTCTCCAAGCACTCCGCTGGAAGGGGCTTTGCATCCACCTCTTGTCCCCAGTGTGGAGTCAGAACTGGGCTTGGGCCAGGTGGTGACATCAGACAGGACTTTTTCTCCAGTAGGCAGTGTGGGCAGTGAATCAGTAACCAGAGATGACGCGCTGGTGTCTGTCCCCTCCCAGAAGGAAAAGGGAACAGCAACTCCTGGGCCTCCCGGGCCTTCAGCCGGCGGACATGGTCCGCACCGAGAGGTTCCAGCCCTGGAGGAGCAGCTGCTGCCAGACCACCCTGCCCACCAGCCTGAGTACAGCCCTGTGCACAGCCGGCCGCCCAGCATGGGGAATGCCAGCCCCGCCGGGCTGGGAAGTGATATTGAGGATCCCTGCGCCCCCGCAGCCCCCAGGGTCCCGAGTAGTGATGGGGACACTGATCCTTCCCTGCTGAGTGGGGGTAAGGTGCTGTTGGCCTCAGATTCTATTTTGACTGAAGATGGAAGAACCCTGAAGGTTCTGGAAAGCTCTGCAGCTCACGGGCCAGAGGACAAGGGTGAAGCGGCGCTGAGTTCCTCTGTGCAGGAAGTTGCTCCTTCTGCTGGCACTTTCCTGGGAGAGCAGCGAGTGCCTCCTGGACAGCAGGTGCCAGGACTCCAGCAAGAGCCGAGCTCCTCT
Source organism: Sorex palustris (assembly GCA_028565675.1). Lineage (NCBI taxonomy): Eukaryota > Metazoa > Chordata > Mammalia > Eulipotyphla > Soricidae > Sorex > Sorex palustris. Next base: position 14,065 of record JAOXYA010493990.1, on the reverse strand, counting down.
GCCTGCGCCCAGGACAAGGCCCTTTCCATGCCCCCCCTGGGTGTGCCCCTGGCCTCTCAGCACACAGAGCACTGGCAGAACAAGGAAGTGGCCTTGTCAGGCCTGCTGCCCCCTGCAGGAGGGGCTGCCCAGCATCCGCTGCCCCCTGTGGACTCCAGCCTGAGGACCCCTGGGGCAGAGCAGAGCAGCCCAGAAGCTGCAGAGGCTCTTCTTCACCACCCACACTGCACTGTGGATGCCACAGTGGAAAACACTCCAGCCCAGGACAGCAGTGCCATCTCCGCGGCCAGAGGGAGGGAGCGGTCACATAGTTCCCGCGACGTCCCGCGCCCAAAAGTCTCCTGGGGCCAGGTGATGGCTCTGAATCCAGACTTGCCAGAAGCTTCCCCAAGCCCAGAGATGCCAGGATGGCAGGCTGCTGCAGCCGCAGAGGGCACACTGAGTACCACCCCACTGCAGCCTGTAGTCGGGGACGGCCCGGTCCCTGTCACCCCTGCCCTGCAGATGCCCCCCAGAGCGTGCATGGACCGCACTATTGAGGAGGCTGCGAGTCGCATCGTGAATGCTGTCATCCAGCAGGTCAAGGCCTCAGGAGCTCTGGGCATGGCTGGGGGTGGCATTCACCTGTCGCCATCTGTTCCCACGGAGCTGGACGCAGCATCAGAGCAGCCGCAGGAGCTTGCCCCTGTTGGGACCGCAGGTGCCCTCTTGCCTGGGGAGACCCTCCCGAGGACCAGCGTTCATGAAGACCCTGCAACCCTGGCTGGGAGGGAGGAGCCAGAGAGGACGCTTCCATGTGTGCCAGGACCTGCGCTGGCAGCAGGTCAGTGGGGCTGAAGCTCAGCAAAAGTTGAAGAGCTGCTTCTTCGAGAGCCTCTGCTGGCCTGTGTATGTTGGATTGTGTGTGCGTGGTGTGTGCTGTGTGTATGCTGGACTGTGTGTGCATGGTTGTATAGTAAGTGTGCATGGGGTGTGCTGGGCTGTGTGTATTTGGTATGTGCTGTGTGTATACTGGGCCGTGTGTGTGTAATATGTGTGCATGGTGTGTGCTGGGCTATGTGTGTAGTATGTGTGCATGGTATGTGCTGGGCTGTGTGTGCATGGTGTGTGCTGTGTGTGTGATGGGCTATGTGTGTTGTATGTATGCATGGTATATGCTGGGCTTTGTATGCATGGTGTATGCTGTGTGTGATGGGCTGTGTGTGCATGGTGTGTGCTGTGCGTGTGATGGGCTGTATGTGCGCGGTGTGTGCTGTGTGTGTGAGGGGCTGTGTGTGATGGGCTATGTATGTTGTATGTATGCATGGTATGCGCTGGGCTTTGTGTGCTTGGTGTGTGCTGTGTGTGATGGGCTGTGTGTACACGGTGTGTGTGTACTATGTGTGTGTATGTATACTCCATTATGTGTGTCCTGTGTTCTGTGCTACGCCGTGCAAGTGCGCTGGGCTTTGCGGTGTGCTCAGGCTGTGCCATGTGTCTGAGCTGTGCCTTGTGCCCCGGGCTGTGCTGTGTGCACGGACTGCGTTGTGTGTCTGTCTCTGGGCTGTGCCATGTGTCTGGGCTGTTCCGTGTGTGTTCTGCTAGCTGACAAGGGTGTCTTTGTCTTTGCTGGCAGCGGCTCCTGTTCGTTGGGTAACTTGTCAGGTGAGCCTTTGCTACTGCCAGGAGGCACGTCTCCCGGGGTGGCCAGGGCCAGCTTCCTGTCCCGTAGTCTTTAGCCCGCAGCGCTCTGGCCGTCCCACAGTGCAGCATTTCGATCATCCCCCTTCCTAAGCCCAGAAAACTCTTCCCAGTCAGCCCAGCTGCTGCCTTTTGAGCGCAGTGAGATCAGAGTGGGCTCAGAAGTGGCTTTGAGCAGCGTTCCCAGCTGCCCCCCAGCCCCACCCCCAGATGGCAGTGTTACCTGGTTGGTGAGGATGGGGGATGGGCCGGCCCTTCTGCCACTGCCGACCTCCAGCACCCTGCCTGCTGCAGGCTCCCGTCAGAAGTGCAGGGGAGGATGCAGGATTTCCGCCCCAGCCCTGGGCCGTGGCTGTCACAGGGCAGGCGCTGTGGCTGCTTATCTGGGCGCAGCAGCTGCTCGAGCAGACAGCTCACACGGCAGCCTGCCCCATCCCGGGGAACCATGTGCATGGCGGCGCAGGGCGAGCACTCCTGCTCCGGTCCGACCAGAAACTGGAGTCGCACTCGGCCCGAGTCCTGGTGTCCCTGAAGGTCAGTGTGACTCACCACCTGTGACCAGGTGCCGGCCAGGCCAGCTCAGCTGCCAGGGCCGGGAGGTAAGCAGCTGCGGGCTGATTTCTTCTCTGTGGTTTCTTTTCTGCTCTGAGTTTTGAAATTCCCTTTAAGTGTCATTGGGTTCAGGGAGCTTGGGGCAGAGGTGTTCAGAATGAAGTGACCGAGCAGGAAAAGCACTTTGTGGGGGAGAAGAGCAGTTTACCCGCTGACTGTTTGCCTGGAGGAGTGCTCTCGGCCGCTGCTGATCTTGACTTCTGTTTGTGTTTTTAGTGGAGACCTTTGAAAGACTTGCGGTGGTATTTTTGGTGATGTTAGATGTCTAGTTTTATTACTGTTAGTTTTCTCGTGATTAAATAACAGCATTTCAATGTGAAGTTTTCCTGTTTTTAAAACACAGCCCGCGAGCAAGTCTATTTTGGGGGCCCTGGTAGGGTGCCCCCCAGGAGAAAGGGAGTGGCTGTAAGCTGAGCCGGCCATGCTCTTTTCATCCAGGCAGCACGGGCTGGAATTAGTTCTCTCTCTGACTCAGTCTGGAGACCAACTCCAGCCCGAGCTGCTTTGTGAGGCTGGGGCTATGGTGCCTGTGTGAGGAAGGTAAAAACCCCAGGGATTTTCATCACATCCCAGGGAAATGGTAAAGGGTTTTCCAAGCCTCGAGGCTGCGGAAAGGAAAGCGATGTGTGCTGTTGAGCTGGCCTCTGGTGGGGGCTGGCTGCTGTGTGGGGGCGAGCTGACCACTGGTTCTCTCTTCCCCTGTTTGGAGCCATTAACTCGTGGTGTGCCCTGAGAGAGAAGTGGTATCTGATGAAGAAATGGGTGCTTTCTTCCAAAGAGAGCCAGGATTGGGGAGAATCCCTGGGTAGTTGCCCCAGAGAGAAAGTCCCGAGAGTGATCTCAGAGCCAGAGGCTCTCATCGGAGTCTGCGACCTGCCTGTTGAAGCAGAGGAGGAGCAGGGCTGTAGAGCCCCATGGGCAGTGACTCCTGCCAGATGCCCTGCACTCTGGGCTGAGAGCTGCCAGCCCTCTGACGTCAGCAATCACTGTTTACTGTTGTCATGCTGCCTGTGTGCCCAGATACATATGCTCAGCCCACCGCTATGAGGTAGTAACACTGGGCCAGAAATCACACTCCAAATAAATTAAATGAAAGTCATCAACAGCCCCTCCCCCCAAGTAAAAAAGGAGTTATTCTGACTCACTTAGAAATGTTTGACCTAAGGAATATGTTAAGTGATTGCTTAGTCAGAGTTTCCTTTTTTTTTTTAAACTTCACTTATATTTCATAAACCATAGAATAGATTGGGGGGCAAGGCAGCATGGTTTTTTCTTTTTTTTTTTTTGATGCTAGTTTTAAGAGGATGTAATTGTGAAAGCAAGGAAAGAGGATTTATAAATGCTCATGTATAGGAACGTAGCTTTACAAAGCTGGAGTTGGACATTGCACACCACATGATATTAGGGTGATATTTCAACTAAGAGCATTTCTTGTTGGCTGAGATAGATAGTCCTCACTGCACTTTGGCTTAGTGTCTGTTTCTCTGCCAGGGCAGTGAGTGACAAGACCTAGATAATAATGACCCTAGAGAAGTCCCCATGGCAAGCAGAGGCCCTAGTTCCTCCCTCTGTGTGTGGGTTATCCAGGCAAATTTGTGCTGATGGCTTGTTAGCCTTTCAGTGAAGTGCGCAGATGTGTTTGCTTCAGAGACCGCTTGATCACTTCCTTCCTGTATCTGCTTGACCAGATGGTGGCCAGGTAGCACATGCCATTGCTGTCTGGTCCATCCGGCGAGCATGATTTTGGAGAAAAGCATTTGCTTGAGCAAAGGAGTAGTCAATTTGTGATTATGATTTGGTCAGGGATGAAATGAAAATGGAGAAATACTTCACAGGGCTGCGCGTCTCCCAGGCAGCTGTGACAGTGTAGACAAGAGTGGAGCCTCTCTTCCGAAGTCTTGTTCCAGAGGCTGTATTTGCCCTGCTGGCCCTTGCAAAGGCAAACCCCTCCCACACTTACTTGCTGTTCTGGTGGTGACCTCGCTGCTGCAGAGGTTACTTTTCTGGTGCACAGCAGTGCTGCACCCTCAGTCTGTGTTATGAAAAGCCAGCAATGCCAATGGACACTTATTTAAGTCATGAAGGGGCTCTTCCTTGCCTCCCCTGTCCCAGGACCAAGGCTTAGAGAAGCTCACGGCCACCAGAGCCACCAGGCTTAGAGAAGTGCACGGCCACCAGACGGACCCTGAAAGCAGAGCACGGAATCCTGAACTACAGTGCAGGGGGCAGGGCCCAGCAAGCACTTTATGACCAGCTCATTCTCTTTAGAAATGCCAGACACGAAAGCTGAAGATGGAGTGGATTTTCTCGGTGAGCCCAGGGGCAGCGCCATTTCTGAGGAAGCATCTGGTGAAGCTTCCCCTCCCAAGATGAAGCACAGCCTGAAGACCCAAGTGGTAAGTAGCCCGGGATGCGCTTGGTCCACTCAGTCCTGGCCCGTTTACCCTCCACCTGTGTGCTGGCAGCACTCCTTGCACCACAGCAGATGGTCACGAAGACTCACCCCAAACTGGACAGTTTCTGTCATCAAGTTTAATGTGTCACTGAATGAGGATTGGCCCCTGGAAGGGATCTATAACCCTTCTTAAGCTGGCTCCTCTTTCTTCATCACTGTCACTGTCACTGTCCTCCAGTTGTTCATCGTTTTGTTTGAGCGGGCCCAGTAACGTCTCCATTGTGACACTTGTTACTGTGTTTGGCATATCAAATACGTCACGGGTAGCTTTCTTCATATAGTACAAAAATAAGATTGATTTATTGCTCAGTACTTAAAATTACAACCTGTTCACTAAAAAAAATGTATTCAGCAGTTTTCTTTCCCCAGAGCTTTATTGGCATTCACTCCCTCACCTAGAAGGGGCAGTTCATTAGCTTTGTTCTCGGTGGGGCTGTGGGGCATGGCCGTACCTGGTGTTGCTCTGGTGCTGCTTCCAGTTCTGTGTTCAGGGGACCATGCAGAGCCAGGCACCGATTCTGGCACTCCTGTATGCAAAGTCCACACCACAGCCATTTGAGTAACCTCTTCGGCCATGGTTTAGTGTTCTTAATATATTCACAGAGTTTTGTAGGCTTCACCACTGTCTTGTCTAAATTTAGAACACTAGCATCACCTCAAAAAGAAACCTTGCACTCCTTAGCTGTCTCTCCCCAGCCCCCAAGCCCCAAGCAGTCACTTTCTGCCCATGCACTTGGCCTTCTTGGAACTTCACAGAGACGATAGTTGTGGGGGAGAAGGGCCCTCCAGGTGACCTCTGGCATTTCGGGTCTCCTGCCACCCATCAGGACCACCATTGGCTGTGGCCCTGGCCACCCAGACGAAACAGTGAGAATATGAAATGGCTCGTTGAATGCAGCAGGCCACTCTGGGTCTTGTGGCTGCTCTCTCCCACCCACTGTGCTGCCTCAGGGGTTCGCCCATGTTGCAACATTGGTTTTTCTTTTTATTGCTCAGGGGCATTCCTTGGGCTGGACATACTGTATTTCGTCTCTTGAATTGCTGGACTTTATGGCTGTTACAAATGTATCGTGATGAGCATCTGTGTGTGAGCTTGTGGTGTCCTGTTTTCATATACTTGCTAATGGATTGGCCATGTCCCAGGGCATTTACAGTTAGCATTCAGTCCAGTTTTTTAAAGTGGTGTCTTTCCTTCATGGTCTTCAGGTTAATCTTCTTTCCGTTTATGGCTGTTAATTGTAAAACATGGATACTTAAAACATGGGGGCTGGGGAGCTAGCTCAAAGGGCTGACGTGTATGCTTTTCACACAAAGGTCCAGAGGTCTTCCTGGGCACTGGATGCATGCCCTGGGCCCGAGCACTGAATCCTTTGGCCTATACAGCAGGGCCAAGTCCTGCCAGTAGTGGCTTCAGAGCGCTGGTTGTGGACACCTCCTTCAAGACCACACTGTTCACTAGAGTAGACCCTCTGGGTGAGCTTTTCCTCCTAGAGGTAGAATGTGTCTGGATTCCTTTCAGGAGGGTTCAGAGGTCTCTCCCTTGACAGCGCCCCCACAGTGGGACAGAGCTCTTCCTGCCTGGCTGTTTGCAGTGTCTGGGCAGTGAGGTAAGCGGGGTGGGGAGGCGGGAGGTGCTTGAGGTGGCCCCAGGTCGTGGTCATGACTCATGCTGGGTGGCTCCCGCTAGCAGGCTTTCTTCAGACAGATGCTGGAGGGGCACACACCCTGCATGGGACCCACGTCTTTGTTTCCAGAAACCTGGGAAATGGAAGGGACAAGCTCATATCCTTGAATTCAAATGCCTTCATGTCAGTGTGGTGCTGGGTGGGGTTGTGGGATGTGCCGGCATCTGTATACTAATTACATCTTGTCTGACATGGAGGAGAGAGCCCCATTCTTTGTCAGGGAAGCCCCTCATCCCCTCCCTGGTCTGTTGGAGTGGTTGGGAGAGAGGGGTTGCCTCTCTGCTTCCTGGGGTGTTTCACTGCACAGTGAGGAGAACATGTAGTCAGCCCAAGGTCAGGTGCAGCTGCAGGGCTTGCTGGGAGTTTGGTTTCTGACCCACACTTACACAACAGGGCCTTCCTTCTGATGTTGCCGGGCTCGGGACTGGTGGGGACAGTGCAAGGAGTGCCAGCAGGCCGCCAAGTATGTGTTTATAAGCCCTAGTGTGTCTGCTCCCCGCATGTACTTGGAGAAAGCTCTGGGGTGATGCTGTGTTCTAGAAGACGTTCCGGTCGTAGAAAGTCTTCTTGTGTGCTCCTCAGTCTTGTCGGGAGGCAATTCAAACATGTCCTCTTTCCTCCCTTTTTTGTTTTCTTCTGCACTCACCGAATTCCTTGGTCTGTTTGCACGTGGTCAACAGAGAAAAGTCCACAGACAGGAGTGTGGCCGCTTAGTGAGGTGCATCCCCTGCCGACACCAGGCCCCTGTGTCATCACAGGCTGGGTGGGAAAAGCTGGGGCTGTGCTGCCGCGTCTGGAAGTTGAACTTCACATGGTGTTCAGGTGACATGAAAATTCTTTCTTGCATCATGCCCTAACCTCTCTTAAGAGGGTGTTTCTGCCGGGCTTTCGTGGACAGGCAGTGGGCCTGCCTGAAGTTGCCATGCAGCCAAGGGTGGAATGGTCAGAGCACTTGGTCTCATTTCATGACCCCTGCCTGCCTGTAGCTGCACTGCAGGTCAGGGACTGAGGCCAGCAGGTACTCCTGCACTCGCCCCCGTGGCCCCTCACAGCTGCTTCTCTCTTCCCCACTGTTCCCTATGCCAGCAGTCTGGAAAGGCGACTGCAGTACCCAACTATCATCGACAGTGGGGTGGCGTTAGTACCACATAAGCCACCTGATCTTTGTGATATATGTCCATTGTGTGTGAGCCTGGGATCAGGCCAGGTATTGTTGGATTGTTTGTGACACTATCCTCTCTGAGATTCCAGTCAGACTTGGCTGACCCCAGGCGGAGTTGCTGCCTGAAGGTGCGTTGTGGCAGTTCTCGAGTAGATCGAAAGAATTGAGCTGTGACTCTTCTCGGTAATCTACCTTCCCTAAACGTGTGTGTGGTTGTTGATACATGGGGACCTCGGGTGGGTGAGGTGCTCCCCAGTGTCCTGCTTGCTTAGCCCTGGGCACAGGGAACAAGCCCGCACTCAGCGGTCAGTGGAGCATACTGTGGGAATCAGGCAAGGGCATGGTGCATATTTGCTTTGTTTGCTCAGGAAAAAGCAGATGTGTGAATGCTGCTGCTTTGTTGCTGGGCAATCTTCATAGACTTCTTAACTGGGCTGGAAATTACTCACCATTCGGAAGGCCTTGCCATAATTGATCCACAGTTTGACTGTTACCATTGGTCATTTTTCTACACTTTGTGGCTGTGATTTTTTTATGGGTCAAAGCCTTAATATGTTTACACTGTGATATTCAGCATTATGCCCACTTACATGCTTCATTGGACTCAGTGTTCCCAGGTTGTCTTTGGCTTCTTTTCTCCCTTGGTGAATGAATATAGATCACCCTCTGAGATCTGAGCCTGGCTCCTGGCTGAGCAGGATTCCCTGTACTTGGTGGCATAGCTTCAGGTGACAGTGTCCATTTCCACTCGTTGGGGGAACCAAAGGCATATGGGGCATTGTCTTTTCAGAACTGCCGAGTAGTAGCAGTCACCAGCTTAGGTGCTAGTGGGCTGGTTCAGCCTCTGCTGCCCGCTGAGCTCTGGCAACCTCTCTGAATGAGTGGAGATTACCTATAGCCTCTCACTTCTGCTTTAGGACAGAAATGGTGGGTGATGCTGTGCCTCACAGGACACTCAAAGGACTTTGTCGGCTGGCTGAGAGCCTCCTAGTCTGTTATTGATGTCTTGCTGTCTTGTTTCCAGAAGTGTGATCCCGAGGAGGTACCACCAGAGACTCAGGTTCCCAGTGTCCCCATGTATGGCTGGTTGCATTCTAAACTAGGACCCTTGAATGTTGCCCACACACTTAAAGTCAAACACCAATGATTGACAACTGGAGAAACTTCTGTGGCCACTCTCGGACTTTCACTCATGTTCTGTTTTGCTTAGCTGCTAAGCTGCTCTCTTTGCCACCAAGATGGTGTTTATGCAGAGAGTTTGCTTTTGGAACAAAAGAACTTTCTAAGGTCTTCCAGCCCTGCCTTTTGGTTCCTAAAGAATGGTGTGGCCGGGTGTCTGGACTGCATTGAGCGCCAAGCGCAGGAAAGCAGCTCTATGGGATCCTTCCCATGGAAACATGTTCCTGCTGGTCAGGACAGCATTGTGACTCCTGCTGCTCAGTGCAGGGCAGCGACTCAGGTGTGTCCACGTGTCTTTGCCAGTTTTCATTTTCAGTGTGCAGTCTCGAGTGTTAGGAAAGAGCATGCTGCCCTGGGGCAGCCCTTCATTGAGCGACTCCTTTTCCAGTGGCTTATTGCATAAACGTATTGGTCATGCGGATTGGTTAATTCTGCAGGTGGTTTATCTCCCTGGTATCCAAGCCACTGAAGAACAAATGCGTCCAGGCACAGCCGTGAAATCTCCCATGTTGGGCATTAGGTTTCTTGGAAAGCCGACCTCCATTTAACACACACACACACACACACACACACACACACACACCCTCAACTGAATCCGAACCATGGGGCCCAACCCTCTCTTTTCCCTGTACCTACAAGGTTAAACATCAAATTAATCACATTGCTATTTTTAACTCTTTTTAAAATGGTGTTAAAATTTTGTTTTTAGAGTAGTAAGGGCTGTGTTGGACTTATTTTGGTTAACATCTTCTGGAATTCCCTGTGTAGATGAGTCACTTTTCCCGGAACACAGTTTCTTTCTCGTCTCCAGGGGGCGAGCTTGCCTTTCTTTCTCTTGGCTTAGCAGGACTGAGTGGCTCTTGGCTCAGCCCTGAGAGGCAAACCTGGCCACGCTGAGGCGCTTCAGTGACTGACCTGAAGAACCCGAAACTATGGTGTTGAGAATGGCTGACACTTCTGACCCTCTTTGTTCCTGAATAACCTGCTGGCCTAGGCCGGTGGAAGAAAATTCTGCGTGATAATCAGGTCTGTTCGGCATGGGCAGAGCCGTCTTGTGCCGCGGCCCCCTCAGCACTCGCCTTTGTTCCGGGAGGCAGCTGCTGGTAGGCACAGATGCTGAGTCTGGGGCAGCCAAATGCACCTAGAGAGGAGGATGGTGCTTGAAGAGGCCTAAGAGCCCACCTTCTGCCGCCTGTCACTCTTAGGAACCTCAGGGTAGACCAGGCAGCCTTGGCCACGCATGGGGCTTTGCTGGGACAGTCCTGTTTATTGGTTGGCCGAGTGGGTGACACTCCTATGCTGCCTCCTGGTCCCCACCCCCCACACTCTCAGGGCACTGGAACCATCCAGGGAGGTGGCAGTAGCTTCGATTGCCCTTTGGGGGCGCTTCCTGTCCACTTAAATAAGGTAGATTCTAAGAGGGGCACTGTGTGTTTCTTTTTCCACAGGGGGTAGTAGGCTGGGATGCCCCCACTGCACTGTCTCTACAGCAGTGTGGTCTCCTGGGTATGTGCTTGCAGGAACATGTGCTCCTCAGAGAGGGCTCCCTGACCTGCAAGACCCTCTCCAGACCGAGAGGGGATCTGGCTGGCTCCCACAGCCCCTCTGGCTGACCACCGGGGCGCTGCTGTCATGAAAGGTGCTTGGCCATGATAGTGCTGCTGCTGCAGTTCTCACAGGCAGGAAGGGGAACTGTGGTGGCCGCAGCTGTTGGAGGTGACTGGGGTGGTGGTATTCCAAGGGGTCTGGAGGCTCTGTGTGGTTCTTTGGGCTAGGGCAGAAGGCTGGGCAGGGCCGGATGCTGGGATGCTGCCTCATGGAAGCCGATCAGTCGGGGTCAGTGGGAGGTGGATGGAGTGTCTCTGAGCTCGAGAGGCCCTGGCAGTGTGGGCCTCTCTCCAGGTCACTGGTGAGCTCAGTGCTCTTTATCCCAACGGGCCACATGGGGCTGGGCCTTCCGAGCCAGGCTTGTTCAGGGACACTGGGAATTCTGGAGCTTCGCCAGGAAAATCTATAAATACCTTTCTTCTTGCTTTTTTTCCCCTCATCGTCAGTGAAGAGGCTCTTTTCGTTTCTCCCCAAGGTTAACTCTTTACCCTGTTGCTCAGCCGGGCTCGCCCTGAGAGGGGGCCTAAGCCAGCGGCTTGGGCATCAGAGCTGTGCTCAGCAGCTCTGAGTGCGCGCTTGGGGGAAGCCGCTTGCAGCTTCCGCTCACCGCGGCACAGAGAAGTTCCTGCCCCTGCACTCTGTCCCCTGACACCGCCTTCGCAGAGGCGTGTGGGGGTGCTCTGACTCATCCTGCAGAGCACACTGGCTGGAGCCTAACTTAAACTTCCTGAGGAAAAGACACTGATGTGGGGATGGCAGCAGAGAGCACTGCCATGACTGACACGCACGCGGTGCTTGTGCCCGGGTAGGAAACCGTTTCTCCCTCCTAGCTCTTGTCCTCCTGTTGTCTCTACGATGTCCTCAATCTAGGTAAGAGACGCAGGGGTGAGGGTCCGCAGGGACCCAGGAACCATTTCCTCGCCTGTCTCTCCTGCTGTCCGGTGGACAGTGAGGGATGAGTAGAGTGGGCAGCTCAGAGGGGCTCATGTTCCCTGTTTGCGCATACCGGCCCTGGCATGTGATGACAGGGTCCCATGAGGAGGCGCCAGGCAGTGAATGTCAGTGCGGTTTCCCTTGACCTCATTGCCGGTGTTTTCTAGAAGGAGGTTTGTTCTTGGGCCCAGAGATGAGCCTGTGGAAAGAGAGTGTCTCATTTGTTGGCCCTTCCCGACTTTTTCCATTTCTTTCTCAAACACTCTTTGTCCCCATTGCCTCCCCCTCTGGCTGGCAGAGGCTGTCAGGGAACTGCTGTTTCTGACCTGCCAGTTTTGGTCTTGCCGGGGTCTCAGGGAAGATGCGCCCAGGAGAGTTGGTCCCTAGAGCTCACTTCGTGCTCTTTGTCTTCTGGGAAAGGAAAGGACTGCTGACGGCTCAGACGCTGGGCAGTCCGTAGGTAGTCACGGAAGAGCCAGGTGCCGGTAGGACTGCTGCCCCTGTGAAACGGGCTGTCCTCTGGCACCGGGCTCCCTCCTGTCTCTCAGGTGCCTGCTGCTGCTCCTTTTCTCAGGTCCATGCCTGGGGTCAAGAGTGAGCATGCCCTGAGCTCCAGTGAACATGCCGTGTGCTCTCCAGAATGCCGGAGAGCGATTCAGGCACGGTTTATTTCTCCCCGCCCAGGTGCCACGCAAGGCCTCCAGACACAACCCTCTATGTCCTCATGCTCCTGCCCCCGTGCCGAGGACCTTCAGTTTCTTTTTTCGTCTTCTCTCTCACTGCTCCGATTCCAGCTTATGCGGCCTCTGATCACTCTGCAGCTCTTGTCACCGCCTCTTGCCTCACTCTGCCTGTCCCTGGCTGAGAGCCGCTCCATGGCCTTCCCGGGATTCTGGTGCCTGAGGGAGCTCTGGCGTCTCCCCAGAGCATCCTGTCTGTGCTTCCCTGGTCTTTTGCTGCTTGCACTTTCTGGTGTCTGGGTCTCAGCATCCACTGGGTCCTCTGCCTGGATCTCAGTGAGAACAGTCTCTGTCTTTCTGGTCCCCATCCTATTTTTTATTCTCCTGCTCACTCTCCAGGCCTCAGATTGGGCACCATTTCCTCAATAGGCCTCTCCTGGCCCCTGAAGTCTGCTCGGGGGTTCAGGTAGAACAGTCTGGCAGCTCTGTACTTCTGTCACGTTTCTCACATGTCATTACCACAGCCTAATGCCTGCCCTACTAGATCCACACTGCCAAGCATAGACCTGCCGCAAATCCTTGTCTAATGACTCCTCTGACTTCACCTCCTGAAGCTTTTTGAAGATTCAGACCATAATGTATCAACTTGTAATAGTCTGTTGCAGCAGTAGAATTTCCCCCACTAAACGGTGTGGCTTGGGGCCACTTCCAGAGCTCCTCCACCAGCTGATCAGCATGACTCAGTGCGGTGGTCCTCCCAGGCAGTACTTGTGGAGGAGCATGCAGTGCTGGAGTCAGAACTGGACTGGCACTGTGCACGCATGGGTGCCAAAGACATTTGGTCCCAGTAGCACATTTGGTCCCAGTAGCACAAATTTTCTGTGTGAAATTTTTTGGTAGCTTAAATTGTTAGTGATATCGAAGTTGCTGTTTACATAAGGATTTCTATGGTTTTTAAAATGTAGAAGTGTTAAAAAGCCACATTTTGGGGGGAATTTTGAAAATTCTTTCAAAAAAGTTAAATGTTTGCAAATAATATATTCACCCATACCATACTTAGTAAAAGCTTGTCTGTAGCACTGTAGCACTGTCCTCCTGTTAATGAATTTGCTCGAGTGGGCACTAGTAACGTCTCACAACAAACTGTGAGACTTGTTACTGTTTTTGGCAAATTAAATACGTCATGGGTAGCTTCCCAGGCTTTGCCATGCAGGCGAAACACTCTCTGTAGCTTGCCGGGCTCTCTGAGAGGGGCGGAGGAATTGAACCTGGGTCGGCGGCCTGCAAGGTAAATGCCCTACCCACTGTGCTATCGCTCGAGTCAAAAGCTGTGTAGAAATTATTTTTATTTTGGCCATACCTGGCAGTTGGCTCAGGGCTTATTCCTAGCTCTATGCTCAGGGATCACTCCTGGTGGTGCTTGGGGAACCATGCGGGATGCCAGGGATCCAACCAGGTTGGCCACCTGCAAGGCAAATGCTCTCCCCACTGTACTATTGTTCTGGCTCCTAGAAATTTAAGTCATAACTGAAAAAGCATTTTTTTTTGTAGGAGTATTGCTGTTTATTCAGCCATTGATTATGCTGATAGAAATGGGCATGAGCTCTACCTTACTCCTCCCCTTTTTTTAATAATTTTATTTATTGAATCACCATGAAAGTAGTTACAAAGCTTTTGGATATAAGTCTTGGTCATACAATGATACACCCATCCCTTTACCAGTGCCCATTTTCCACCACCAAAAACCCCAGTATACTTCCCATCCCACACCCTTCCCCTACCTGTGGGGCAGATGATTTCCACATTGCTCTCTCTCTACTTTGATTACTTTCAATATCTGGACATCAGATCCACCATTATTATTTGGGATGTTACCCCAGCACTCAGATCTGCCAAAAAGGCAACAGTAGACAATTTGTTTTTTATTGCTGGTTATAAATAACATATCATGTTGGAATTTCAAAATTTTAACAAATCTGGAGAGATTTCTGCCAAAACCTGCTGGGTTCCAAGATTTGTTCCTGAGTCTCTGGGATCATGGCCGTTAAGCAACTTGATCAGGAGCCAGAGA